>JAJOOH010010870.1:0-42511 GCA_029582605.1 Solanum gracilifrons | reverse complement strand
GGTGGGGCCCACTTATATATTTTAGAAATATATTGGATATTAGTAGTGATTTATAGTATAGTAATTAATATATAATATGTAGTATTGAAGTGGAAGGTGGTGGGGCCCACTTATATATTTTATAAATATATTGGACATTAGTAGTGATCTTATTGGACCATTGGTAGTCATTCCTAGACTCTTCTATAATATAGTAATATATATATATAAGAGAACCTTAGACCCGTTTATATGGCGCCATCACAAATCATAATTCCTTTTTAATTTATTTATTTTCAAAATCAGTGTTACCCTTTCATGAAAAGTTGTGACTTTAATGAAGACTTGCGACTTTTATGAAAATTTGTGAATTTTATGAAAATTGTGACTTTTATGAAAAACTGCGACTTTAATGAAAAGTTGTCACTTTTATGAAAAGTTGTCACTTTTGTAAAGGTTGTGACCTTTCATGTTAATAAATTGTGTTGGACTAACACCACATATCTCTATCACCGCTACGGCTCTGATACCATTTATAGGCAGGATTGCTTAGATATTAGTACATGTTCATTTACGATTCATGCAATACAGGGATAAAAAGATATTTTACGGTTTCAACGAAGCCCAAACAACGCCTCATTCATGGCTAATATGGGTCTTACCATGAACACCAGACTAAGCCAAGATCTTCCCTTCCCTGGACTACACTACCTCGACCTTAGAGACATCGGAACAATCCTTTTCTCACCATGTCGTAATGGTTCAAGTTGTTGTTAGTCCAACACGAACTGTTTACCCTATCATTTAGGTTATTAAAAATTTAAGAGTGTTTTAATTAATAATAGAAGAGAGAAGAGCAATACCTTAACTGGAAAAGACTTTCAACAATAATTCTCAAAAGTAGAAACACCAACAATTATTTTATTTAGATTGTAGTGAAAATACAAAGGAAGTAGTACAAGAAAGGTTGGCTAAAGCCTGCCTTCTATTCATACAAAGAGATCCTTATATAGAAAGGACCTGAAGAAAAATCTAAAATTTATGACGTAAGGGCTTACGTCATGTTACATTATTGGACTGACATTGGGGTCCATAACTTTATAAAAGCTTACAATTATTCTAACTTTTATAAAAGCTAGTATCTTATCATCTAGTCTTTTCTAGTCTCTTTTGCTTGTAGTTTGTCTGGACTAGAAGATTCTTCTATCTGGTTCTTGAACGGTTGAAGAAATGTTTCAATGTCCATCTCTTCCGTGCTATGAACACTTTGAGATTCTCCTGCTATACAAGTGTCTTCCTTCTCATTGGACATAGTGATAGATATATTATCTGAAAATTCTATGCCCGTATTTTTTATTAGATCTTTCTTGACTTCTTCCATGTATGATGCAAGAAGTTCTGATTTGGAGATAGTCCCATTCTTCATTTGTAGTTTTTTGGCTATCTGTTTGAAAGGGCTAATATCATCTCAGCCTTGTATAACTTCTGATTGACGCTTACTAATCTCAATAGAGTCTTTAATGGAATCTATGATCTCCTGTCCATGGACCTTTCCTTCAGCATCTCTCTGGAGTAATTTATTCCAAAATTTTGTATGAAATTTTCTCCTTAAGGAAATCCTTCTTCATTAATTTGGACTTCTATTGTCCATTTCATTATTCATGGAATAGAAAATTCTATGAAAAAGTACATTAATGTCATTCCTTTAAAATATATATCATCTTTTTGTAATTTTATTAATTTGGGTGATACATCAACCCATTCAACATATAATTTTTTGTATTCCTTCGGGAGTATATTCATAGACGGACCATATAAAATTCACCACTGGCAAAATCAATTTGGTATATGTTGTTTATAGACACGGGAGTATATTTTTATGAACCATGAATGCTTTTTATTAGAATTCTCATATAACAAAGCTTTATTAAAGTTCTCGATATAATCTCAGTAATTAAATCTAATTGCAATTTTTTGTTCTGGATGGGTGTATTGCCTTTCCTTCATCGTGCTTATTCCCCATTCTTCTGGAGTGAATATCTTTTTTATAATGAATTTTGAGAAGTTATAAACCTCTTTAGTATTGGCTGGGGCTGGGTCAAAGTGCTGGAATTCAGCAAACCCAGTGGATGAGAGTATTATCTCATAATGCATTCTTTATTTATAAGTTGGGACAACATATGATGTTGTATCAAAATATCTGATCATAATCTGCCATGAATTATCTTCCCATTGTAAGTCTATTGGCTCAAGAAGAAGTATTACTTCATCTTTTTCATTTTTATCATATACTTCAATATTTTCATTTCCTTCGTCAGCAACGGCTGAAGAACAAGATGGTGGGTTATTACCCTGAATTTGTCTAGATTGTATAAAATTCATGAATTTCTTGTACATAAGATGTTCAGTATTGATTCCCGATGTGCTTGTGTATGCTTCTGGAATGTTTGAAGCTATTAGCTTCTGATTTTCTATTTGAGCCAATATATGATTTCTTCCCATAGGTACTTTTCCTTTTCCTCTTCCTCTATTAGAGGAAGAACTTCCAGACGGCCGCATCACTCCTGCTATTAAGAGACAAAGAGTTATTAACTTAAATATTCTCTAGTAAGAAAATTGGGAAGACTATTATATGTTCCCTTTTTATAATGTATTTAAAAATCGAATGGTGCTAATAAAGCTTGCCATCTTGCAAACATTTGTTTAGAAACATCATGTTTTACATCTTTATTAAAGATGAATTTAGCTGCTTGACAATTAGTTTTTATAATAAACTTTTTAGCTACAGTAGAATAATTTTTCTGACTATTATTCCATTTTCCATAATAGAATTGTATGAGGTATTCCTGACTTTCAGCAGAAGAAATTTGTTTTAAAATTCCCCCCGTAGCCAATATTAGAGACATCTGTCTCTACTATCTTTTGCCAATTTGGATTGACAAAATTGAGACATGGTAGGTTATTAACCTTTGTCTTAATGTGTTTGACTGCTTTAGTATGATTATCTCTCCAAGCTTTAGGACTTTTTTTGAGTCTATCAGATAATATAGTCGTATCTTAAGCTAGATCCTTTATAAAAGGAGAATAATATTTTAAGCTTCCCAAAAATTGTTGGAGCTGGGTTTTTTCAGTAATAACATCAGGAAATTTAGATGCAAACTCAATATATCTTTGAATGGGAATAATTATTCCCTTTTCAATATTATGACCTAAGAATCTAACATTGATTTGGAAAATATGCATTTTTGGTCTAGATATAACCAAATCATTTTGAATAATAATTTTCTTAAATAGATCAAGATGTTTAAAATGCATTTCTAAGGTTTTTGAAAATATCAAAATATCATCTATATATACAATGATAAAATTGCTAAAAGGGTTAAAAATATCATTCATAATTTTTTTTAAATTCAGAAGGGGCATTTTTTAACCCAAAAACATGATATTCCATTCATATTGTCTTATCGGGACGGTAAAAGCTGTTTTATATTTATCTTTTTCAGAAATTTGAATTTGCCAATAACCTGATTTTAAATCAAATTTTGAAAATACGATAGCTTTATGAAGTCTATCTAATAATTTTTTATTATTGGGAATAGGATATCTAATCCATTTTAAATTTTATTTAAAGGTTTATAATTTATGACAAGTCTGGGTATCCCTCTTTCTTGCTCTACTTGTTTATTAACATAGAAAGCAGTACAAGACCATAGAGATTTTGAGGGCCTTATTAATCCCTTTTGAAGAAGAGTATCAATCTCTTTCTTACATAAATCCAAATATTCTGAATTCATTTGGCAATGTCTTGCCTTAGTGGGAATATTATCTTCAGAAAATTCTTCCTCATAAGAAAGACTTACCACATGTTTTTTTCTTTTTCAAAACACATTTGGGTGGTCTCCACATATTTGTAGGGAGAATTGATTCTTTAAAATCTCAATCTTTCCTTGGATTTTAGGATTTTGTAAAGTCTCTTCTAAAGTAAGACTACAAATCTCATTTTTAAGAAAATCAATTTGTTTAGTTTTTAAAGAAATCATATCTTTAACTTCATTAACGAATTTTGAAAATGATTGAGATATAAAATCTATTCTTATTTTTCTTCCTTCAAAAATATCAGTTATTTCAGCCTCATCCATAGAGTTATGGGATAAATATGCCAGAATAAAGGCATTCCTAAAATGATTTCGTTAGAAATGTTTTTTTATTAAAATAAAACTTTTAAGCATACATATATTATTTGTACATATATATGCTTTAGGAATTTTATATTCAATAGCCATTTTATGACTGCTAGCATTTCTAAGACTATGTGTAGTCTTCTTAAAATATCTTGATGGGATAAATCCTTCTTGAATACAGTTCAAATCATCTCCACTATCAATAAGAGCAATAAAATCCTTTTTCAAGTTATAATCAATAAAAAGAGTTATTTTTGCCAAAGATTTATGAGCTGTAATTATCTCCATAATCTCTAAAAATAAATTCTTATTATATGTAAACTCACTAGGGGTATTAGGAAGATTAGCTTCAGGAATAACAAGAGGATTACCTACAACCATAACCTGTTTCCCATAATGGTTATTATTTTTATTTTTCATATAAGTGATTCTCTCATCAAGAATCACATTATGATTTTTGAGAGAAGATATTTCTTTTTTGAGATTATTAATCTCCTCAATCAAATCTTGAATTGTAGTAGGGATATGATCCCTTTGAGACCTAAGTTTTAGCTGTCTCTTTACTTCTGCCATAGTATAAGCATTATTATGAGCGGGATTTTCTTTAGAAATTCTACTATTAATAGTAGAGGTGCTGGTATTACCAATTTTGTCAATAATTTGAGACCTTAACTTTAGATCATCAATCATCCTGAGCATCTCTACCCAATTATCATTACTGATAATATTGATATTTAAGTCCTTGAACTGAGAATACAAACTGATAAAATTCGTCCTTATCTTTATTATTACAAGGTTGACCGATCTAGCAAGACGTACATTCTTCCTCAGATGAGGACATGCAATCTTCTTCATGAAGAACTTTTAGGTCTTCACTTGTAGAGGATTCCTCTCCGTCACTATTGTTAGGGCTGAAATTTTCCGAAGAAGAATTGAGGAGGATTTTATATAAAGAATCCTTAATATTATCCTCTAGATCAAGGCTTTTAATCTTATCCTTGACCTTGCAATCCTTTACATAATGGCTCATTCTATCATATTTATGGCAGACATTTGATTTATTATTCTTATAAAACTCCTTTTTCTCTTTATAATCCATTTTTCTTAGGCTTTTCCTTATAATCTTTTTTTGTTCTATGTCTATTAGACTTTTTAGAGGATTCAGACATATCAATTGCGAATTGTTCACAAAATTCCTCTAATTGTTGTTTCTCATTCAAATGATATCTTTTAATTTATTGATTCAACTTGATCTCATTGCACAAAGAGACACCTTTTTGGGTGCAAACACTTATAAGTTTTTCATAAGTACAATCATCGTAATTATTACTCACCGCATCTCCTCTAAGGGCTTTCCTAACCCTTTCTGCAAATAAAGTAGGGAACCCATCTATAAACTTTGATTTTCAATGGGAGTTATTACACTCAGGTAATTTCATAACTCTAGATAGGAAAACATCCTTGTACCATCTAAAGGACGTTAGGATTTTACATCTAAGATTTTGGAGCATAGTCCTAATGGTTTCATTATTATCCGACTATTTTTAAAAAAAATATTCTATAATGGTTAGGACCAAGGTGTAGACTACATTTGGAATCATTCCATTTTCATCCTTAACGGCATTTAGAATGGCCATACATTGGGATTCTGAGAGATAATTATCCCACCAACCCTTTAATTGGCCTATAAATCCGGCAATAATTATGTTGGTTGTATCCTTTTCAGAATTCTTGTTTGCCTTGCAGATTGTACTATACACAAGAATTTTATGAGCCAGAGTATAAATTTGTCTATCAGTAAAACCATCAATATTCCACTCATAAATTTCTGTCCCACTAAAACTATTAGAGACGTAATATTCTTGCTCCTCCAGGAGAATATCTTGAGGAGTCGGCCTAAGATAGTAATACATTCTTTGAATCGATTTTCTAGCATGTTTCTCTGAAATTTTATTAATCTCATCTAGAATATTATTCCTATCAGTGATATCACTCACTTAGTAGGAGGGAATTAATATTTAACCCCTGAAATCTTTCTTGAAGCAATCTTTCAATATTATCAAACTTTGATAATTTAAAGTCCTTAATTGCTGGAGGGGGTTGAATAGTTGGAGTAGCCTTCTCCTTTCCTTTATCAGGGATTTTAGACTTTTCTAATTCAGAACATAAATGACTAGTTTTATCATGTAAGGAAAGAATATGCTCTCCTAGAATGCTCACATAAACATTCGTGTAATTATTTTGTCGTATTAAAGTTTTAACATGCTTGAAATTAACAAGAGCAATGTCATTATCATCAAACAACTCTGCAAATGCAGTAAAATATATGGTCTCATTATCTTTTTCAATTTGAAAAGATTGTTGAGGAGGTAGGAGAGATTTGGTAATTGTACCATCAGATAATTTATAATCTTGTTCTAACATAGAAATATAGTTATAAACATATTTCATCATAAACCATGCTACAAAAGCAATAGCTTTATTTGGTTTAGAAAGATCATTATAAAAATCTTCTTGGAAGAATGTTTGTTGATTATTATCAAAAATTTAGAAAAATCATTTTTTAAATGATTTTCATTTGGGCTGAAAAAATTCATTTGAAATTTTCTTTCTTACCGGCGATCCCGGTCTAAAATTAATAAGTTTTGTTCTATCCATATAAATCGCTTGGAAAGTCCATTTCAGACAAAGTAGGGTCCATATCAGGAGTAACTATATGATTTTCAATCTTGATATTATCAACTCTCTTTCCTTCTTTCATATAAGAGGTGGATACTTTAAAATTATCTTCTTCTCTAATTTGAGAAGTAGACGCTCTAGAAGGCATATCAACAATATAATCAACATGAGATATATAAGATGAGTTAGATCTAAGCATTCTTAAAAGAAAACTTACATTATCAGCATAACTCATTAATAAATTTTGGTCAGTGAATTTTATTCTCACTGTCCCATCAGGAGTTAGCTCAATATCCGAAATATCAGGATTTATATTATATTTGGGTGGGACTGCCTCTTCGATCACCCATTCTTTAGGAAAATCAATTTCATCCCACTTAATAGGCCTTCTAGTTATAACTTTAGGCTTACTAAAATTTGTTTCTATTAAAATTGTTTCATTTTTAAAATTCATAATTTTACACATAGAATTTAAAGTATATAATGGCTTATAGTAAATTCTATAACAAATACATATAACCTTTGTACTAGGCAAATAATCATAACCATGCAATTTTACACTTAAAAGTATTCATCATTCAAAGAAATTTGCAAATTAGGATAGGCATTAAAATAAACAGGGTCATATGCCAAACTAATTTGAACTGTCCCTATAAGGGATTTTTTTCAATTCTGATTTCTATAGGCAGGATCACTTAGATGTTACAACAAGTTCGTTTACGATTCATGCAATACAGGGACAAAAAGATCTTTTACGGTTTCAACGTAGCTCAAACAACGCCTCATTCATGGCTAATATGGGCCTTACGAGGAACATCGGACTAAGCCAAGATCTTTCCTTCCCTGGACTACACTACCTCGACCTTAGAGACATTGGAATAGTCCTTTTCTCACCAAGTCGTAATAGTTCAAGTTGTTGTTAGTACAACACGAAGTTTAGGGGGGGGGGGGGGAGGGTAATAGGACCTTAGTAAATGTTAGGTGTGTCTCAAGGATTTTGGGCATTGGCTGGGGGTACTTATGTATTTTCCCTTTTTATAATGAATTTTGAAAAGTTAAAAACCTTTTTAGTATTGGCTGGGTTAAAGTGTTGAAATTCAGCAGACCCAATGGATGAAAGTATTATCTCATAATGCATTCTGTATTTATAAGTTGGGACAACATATGATGCTGTATCAAAATACATGGTCATAATCTGTCATGGATTATCTTTCCATTGTAAGTCTATTGGCTCAAGAAGAATTATTACTTCATATTTTTCATTTTTATCATATACTTCAATATTTTTATTTCCTTCGCCAGCAAAGACTGAAGAATAAGATGGTGGTTATTACCCTGAATTTGTCTGGATTGTATAAAATTCATGAATTTCTTGTACATCAGATGTTCAGTATTGATTCCCGATGTGCTTGTGTATGCTTCTACAATGTTTGAAGCTATTAGCTTATGATTTTCTATTTGAGCCAATATATTATTTCTTCCCATAGGTACTTTTCCTTTTCCTCTTCCTCTATTAGAGGAAGAACTTCCAGACGGCCGCAACACTCCTGCTATTAAGAGACAAAGAGTTATTAACTTAAATATTCTCTAGTAAGAAAATCGGGAAGACTATTATATGTTCCCTTTTTATAATGTATTTAAAAATTGAATGGTGCTAATAAAGCTTGCCATCTTGCAAACATTTGTTTAGAAACATCATGTTTTACATCTTTATTAAAGATGAATTTAGTTGCTTGACAATTAGTTTTTATAATAAACTTTTTAGCTACAGTAGAATAATTTTTCTGACTATTATTCCATTTTCCATAATAGAATTGTATGAGGTATTCCTGCCTTTCAGCAGAAGAAATTTGTTTTAAAATTCCCCCGTAGCCAATATTAGAGACATCTGTCTCTACTATCTTTTGCCAATTTGTATTGATTAGAGTGAGACATGGTAGGTTATTAACCTTTGTCTTAATGTGTTTGACTGCTTTAGCATGATTATCACTCCAAGCTTTAGGACTTTTTTTGAGTCTATCGTATAATATAGTCATATCTTAAGCTAGATCCCTTATAAAAGGAGAAATATAATTTAAGCTTCCCAAGAATCGTTGGAGCTGGGTTTTTTCAGTAATAACATCAGGAAATTTAGATGCAAACTCAATATATCTTTGAATTGGAATAATTATTCCCTCTTCAATATTATGACCTAAGAATCTAACATTGATTTGGAAAATATGCATTTTTGGTCTAGATATAACCAACCCATTTTGAATAATAATTTTCTTAAATAGATCAAGATGTTTAAAATGCATTTCTAAGATTTTTGGAAATGCCAAAATATCATCTATATATACAATGATAAAATTTCTAAAAGGGTTAAACATATCATTCATAATTTTTTAAAATTCAGAAGGGGCAATTTTTAACCCAAAAAGCATGATATTCGATTCATATTGACCCATTGGGACGTTAAAGGCTATTTTATATTTATCTTCTTCAGAAATTTAATTTTTCTCAATAACCTGATTTTAAATCAAATTTTAAAAATACGATAGCTTCATGAAGTCTATCTAATAATTTTTTGTATTGGGAATAGAATATCTAAACCATTAATTTTTTTTTTTTAAAGGGTTATAATTTATGACAAGTTTGGGTACCCCTTTTTCTTGCTCTGCTTGTTTATTAACATAGAAAGCAGTACAAGACCATGAAAATTTTGAGGGCCTTATTAATACCTTTTGAAGAATAGTGTCAACCTCTTTCTTACATAAATTCAAATTTTCTGAATTCATTTAGCAATGTCTTGTCTTAGTGGGAATATTATCTTCGAAAAATTCTTCCTCATAAGGAAGACTTAGCACATGTGCTTTTCTTTTCCAAAATACATTTGGGTGGTCTCCACATATTTGTAGGGAGAATTTATTCTTTAAAATCTCAATCTTTCCTTGAATTTTAGGATTTTGTAAAGTTTCTTCTAAGGTAAGACTACAAATTTCATTTTTAAGAAAATCAATTTATTTATTTTTTTAAAGAAATCATATCTTTAACTTCATTAACGAATTTTGAAAATGGTTGAGATATAAAATTTATTCTTATTTTTTTTCCTTCAAAAGTACCAGTTATTTCAGTCTCATCCTAAAGAGTTATGGGATAAATATATCAGAAAAAAGGCATTTCTAAAATGATTTCGTTAAAAATGTTTTTTATTAAAACAAAACTTTCAGGCGTACATATATTATTTGTACATATATATGCTTTAGGAATTTTATATTCAATATCCATTTTATGACCGCTAGCATTACGAAGACTATGTGTAGTCTTCTTAAAATATCTTGATATGATTAATCCTTCTTGGATACAGTTCAAATCAGCTCCACTATCAATTAGAGCAATAAAATCCTATTTAAATTATAATCAACAAAAAGAGTTATATTTGCCATAGGTTTATGAGCAGTAATTAGCTCGATAGTTTCTAAAAATAAATTCTTATTATCTGTAAACTCATTAGGGGTATTTGGAAGATTAGCTTCAGGAATATCAAGAGGATTATCTTCAACCATAACATGTTTCCCATGATGTTTATTATTTTTATTTTCCATATAAGTGATTCTCTTATCAAGAATCACATTATGATTTTTGAGAGAAGATATTTCTTTTTTGAGATTATTAATCTCCTCAACCAAATCTTGAATTGTAGTAGGGATATGATCCCTTTGAGACCTAAGTTTTAGCTGTCTTTTTACTTCTGCCATGGTATAAGCATTATTAGGAGCATAATTTTCTTTAGGAATTCTAGTATTATTAGTAGAGGTGCTGGTATTACCAATTTTGTCAATAATTTGAGACCTTAACGTTGGATTATTAATCATCCTGAGCATCTCTACCCAGTTATCATTACTGATAACATTGATATTTAAGTCCTTGAAATGAGAATACAACTGATAAAATTTGTCCTTACATTCTTCCTCAGATGAGGACATGCATTCTTCTTCATGAAGAACTTTTAGGTCTTCACTTGTAGACGATTCCTCTCTGTCACTATGGTTAGGGCTGGAATTTTTCGAAAAAGAATTGAGGATGATTTTATATAAAGAATCCTTAATACTATTCTTGACCTTGCAACCCCTTGCATAATGGCCTATTCTACCACATTTATGGCAGACATTTGATTTATTATTCTTATAAAACTCCTTTTTCTCTTTATAATTCATTTTTCTTTTTTCACGCTTGTCTAAGCGTTTCCTTTTTCTGTACTGCCTATGAGGCTTTTCCTTATAATCTTTTTTTCTTCTATGTCTATTAGACTTCTTAGAAGATTCAGGCATATCAATTGCGAATTGTTCACAAAATTTCCCTAATTGTTGTTTCTCATTCAAATGTTATCTTTTAATTTGTTGATTCAACTTTATCTCATTGCACAAAGAGAGACCTTCTTGAATGCAAACACTTATAAGTTTTCCATAAGTATAGTCACTGTAATTAGTAGTCACCGCATCTCCTCGAAGGGCTTTCCTAAGCCTTTCTGCAAATAAAGAAGTGAGTCCATCTATAAACTTTGATTTCCAATGGGAGTACCATCTTAGGTAATTCCATAACTCTAGATAGGAAAACATCGTTGTACCATCTAACGGACGTTAGGGTTTTACATCTAAGGTTTTGGAGCATAGTCCTAATGTTAATAAATCTTATAAATTTTGTGATATTAAATTTCCGCACGAAGCGAGGGTAATTTTACTAGTAAAGTATATTACAGTAAAACCTTACTAAATTAATACTCGATTAATTAATAACATTTTTAAGATAATATTTTCTTTGATTTCGATTTAGGTCAATGGAAAAAAATCACCATTTTCGATAAGTTAATATATTTTAAGAGATCTCTATATAAATATATGGTCTTATTAATATTATAAATTAATAATTCTTTAAAAGTACAGATGTATCTAGGATAATTTAGTGAAATATGATTCTATTGTATTTTATATTTTGTTAAAATTTAAATCTAGTCGAAGCTCATCTCTAACTTTTCTTATTGCATCCAAAAGTTTTGGCGTTGTCTTTTTTAACTGCACCATAGAATTGTGAAGAGTTCTAAATTTGATAAGTGTTTTCTTATACGTAACTAGTTCAAAGGTATTGTATCATCTTCAACTTTATCATCAACATTATTTTTTTCAATGGTATTCTCAATTTCTTCTAAGCTCTAGACCTCTAAACATGTATCATTTTATCAGCTCCACTATCAATAAGAGCAATAAAATCCTTTTAAAGTTATAATCAATAAAAAGAGTTATTTTTGCCAAAGGTTTATGAGCAGTAATTTGGTCGATAGTTTCTAAAAATAAATTCTTATTATCTGTAAACTAATTAGGGGTATTAGGAAGATTAGCTTCAGGAATATCAGGAGGATTACCTTCGACCATAACCTGTTTCCCATGATGTTTATTGTTTTTATTTTCCATATAAGTGATTCTCTCATCAAGAATCACATTATGATTTTTGAGAGAAGAAATTTCTTTTTTGAGATTAGTAATCTCCTCAACCAAATCTTGAATTGTGGTAGGGATATGATCCCTTTGAGACCTAAGTTTTAGCTGTCTCTTTACTTCTACCATGGTATAAGCATTATTATGAGTGGGATTTTCTTTAGGAATTCTAGTATTATTAAAAGAGGTGCTGGTATTACTAATTTTGTCAATAATTTAGGACCTTATCGTTGGATCATCAATCATCTTGAGCATCTCTACCCAGTTATCATTACTGATAGCATTGATATTTAAGTCCTTGAAATGAGAATACAACTGATAAAATTTGTCCTTATTTTAATTATCACAAGGTTGGCGATCTGGCAAGACGTACATTCTTCCTCAGATGAGGACATGCAGTTTTCTTTATGAAGAACTTTTAGGTCTTCACTTGTAGATGATTCCTCTCCGTCTGTTAGGGCTGAAATTTTCCGAAGAAGAATTGAGGAGGATTTTATATAAAGAATCCTTAATATTATCCTTGACCTTGCAACCCCTTGCATAATGGCCTATTCTACCACATTTATGGCAGACATTTGATTTATTATTCTTATAAAACTCCTTTTTCTCTTTATAATCCATTTTTCTTTTTTCACGCTTGTCTAAGCGTTTCCTTTTTCTATACTGCCTATGAGGCTTTTCCTTATAATCTTTTTTTCTTCTATAACTATTAGACTTCTTAGAGGATTCAGGCATATAAATTGCGAATTGTTCACAAAATTTCCCTAATTGTTGTTTCTCATTCAAATGATATCTTTTAATTTGTTGATTCAACTTGATCTCATTGCACAAAGAGAGACCTTCTTGGGTGCAAACACTTATAAGTTTTTCATAAGTATAGTCATCATAATTAATACTCACCGCATCTCCTCGAAAGGCTTTCCTAAGCCTTTCTGCAAATAAAGAAGTGAGCCCATCTATAAATCCAATGGGAGTTATTACACTCAGGTAATTCCATAACTCTAGTTAGGAAAACATTGTTGTACCATCTAAAGGACGTTAGGGTTTTACATCTAAGGTTTTAGAGCATAGTCCTAATATTAATAAATTGTATAAATTCTGTGATATTAAATTCCCGTGCGAAGCGAGGGTAATTTTACTAGTAAAGTATATTACAGTAAAACCTTACTAAATTAATACTCGATTAATTAATAACATTTTTAAGATAATATTTTCTTTGGTTTCGATTTAGGTCAATGGAAAAAATCACCATTTTCGATAAGATAATATATTTTTAGAGATCTCTATATAAATATATGGTCTTATTAATATTATAAATTAATAATTCTTTAAAAGTACAGATAAATCTAGGACAATTTAGTGAAATATGATTCTATTGTATTCTGTTTTTTGTTAAAATTTAAATCTAGTTGAAGCTCATCTCTAAATTTTTTTATTGCATCCAAAAGTTTTGGTGTTGTCTTTTTTAACTGCACCATAGAATTGTGAAGAGTACTAAATGCGATAAGTGTTTTCTTACGCATGACCAGTTCCAAAGTTATTGTATCATCTTCAACTTTATCATCAACATTATTTTTTTCAATGGTATTCACAATTTCTTCTAAGCTCTAGACCTCTGAACATGTATCATTTCCACCCATCCAACAGATTAATAATGCCCATTTTATTGCGGTAGCCGAGATCATTAATCATGACCTCAAGTTCATGAATGACGTTTCACAAGTGGGTTCATTTAAATTCTCTGAGATTTCTCCCCGAACGAATTTTGCAGTGTCGAAACACTCTTTAAATTAATAAATATTAGTTATCGCTTAAATAATACATCTACAAAATAATAATATTTAATGGTCTCACCTATATTAATTTACTGAGATTTTACTGTAATTATACACAAGTAAATTTTTTGTGATAAATAAGATATTATAATACATAAAATTAATGAATACATTGTTTTTTCGTTAAAAATTAGTTAAAATATCCATCGAGTCAAAATTTCTTATCTAAAATAATTCCATTATTATTTATTATCCAAAATGATTGTTCAATATACTCTTTTACTAACGAAATTCACCACTAGGTATTTTTAGGCAAGAAATCACAAAAAACAAAAAAGGGAAGAAGAGAGGAGCATAACATGGACAGAAAAACAAGGAATTAGAGGAGTAGAAAATCAGTCATGGAAGAAGAAGAAAGAAAGAGCATGAGAAAGAAAAATGAAATAATTTGCCATTCAAGAATTTCGAAGCTCAAAATTTAACATTTAATCTATCATTTATTTTTAATGAATATTATATTAAAAGATTTGAAATATAAAGATGGACTCATATCTAAATTTTGGTATTGCTTAGAGGAGATTTAAATTATTCAAGATTGATAAAAATCAACTTGTTGAGAAAGATGAACCGTTACAATGTATAAATAGTGTATATAAATGTATATACATCTCTTATACATAATTATATGATTATACACAATTATACACTATTTATGCAATATCAATACATTACATTTACATGCAATCATTTTAGTTGAATATTTTTTTATCGCCGGTAATAAAAAGCCCTTATTTTGTAATGCATCATATCAAATGACCATACAATGTATAAATCAAATTGAAAAATTGCACAAAATTAAAAAATCAAATTGACCGAAAAAATTGATTAGGTTTTTCAGCAACCTCAAGATCTGGAGGGTATGGGATCTCTTCTGATCATGGAAGGTAGTCCAGACAGCGACACAACCGATACAAACATGCAAGTTATCTTGCAAGAATATAATGACTTATTTGAGGTTGCAACAGAACAACCACCTTCAAGAGCTCATGATCACAAAATCATTTTGAAGGAAGGGACTTCACCTATCAACATTAGACCCTACAGGTATCCAATAGTGCAGAAAGATGAGATTGAGAAGTTGGTGATAAAATGTTAGACTCTTGGGTGATTATGCAAAATCCTTACTCATCACCTATTGTTAAGTGAAGAAGGACGGGTCATGGAGAATGTGTGTAGATTATAGAGAACTGAACAACTGCACTGTTAAAGATATGTTTTCTATACAAGTTATTGAGAAACTATTAGTGGAGCCAAGTTCTTTTCTAAATTGGATCTCAGATTAGGGTATCAGCAGATTCGAATGATAGAGGGTGATATTCCCAAAACTGCTTTTAAGACTTATCATGGCCATTATGAATTTTAGTAATGCCTTTTGGCCTTACAAATGCCTTATGTACTTTTCAAAGCCTGATGAATCAGATTTTCATGCCTATCTTAGGAAATTTATCTTGGTTTTCTTTGATGGCATCCTTATATACAACAAGACTTGGTCGGATCACCTACTGCATTTATAGAAAACTTTTGAGATTTTGAGGGTACATACATTGTTTGTTAAGAAGCAGAAATGTGCTTTTGGTGTTTTGAAAATTGACTACCTTGGTCATGTGATCTCAGCACAAGAAGTGTCTATGAATATGCAGAAAGTGAAAGATATAATCAACTGGCCACAACCTACTAGTCTTAATAAGTTGAGAGGATTCCTTAGCTCGGCGGGGTATTTTAGAAGATTTATCTAGAGATATGGAGTTGTTGTAAGACCTATGAATGACCTCTTGAAGAAGGGAAACTTCCATTGGGATCCATCTGCTACTACAACTTTTGAACATTTAAAACAGGCCATCACATATGCACATGTGTTAGCCCTTCCAGATTTTTTGAAGGGGTTCATTGTAGAAACTGATGCTTCTGAAAATGGTATTGGAGTTGTACTTGCTCAGGGCACTAATCCTACTGCATTTTTTAGCCAAGGTTTATCATATAGGTGCAAATCATTGCTTGTGTATGAGAGGGAACTTTTAACAGTGGTTTCTGCAGTTCGGAGATTGTACCTCTTGAGAAGACATGTTGTGATCAAGACTGATCACCATAGTCTTATATTCCTTCTAGATCAGAGAATTACTACTCCTAGCCAACTAAAAGGGTTGGTCAAGTTGTTAGGCTATGATTATTCTATCCTATACAACAAAGGGAAAGACAACATTGTGGTTGATGCCCTTTCTAGGAAGGAGGATCCTATTAAGCTCTTGAGCATCTCAAGTGTACAAACTGATCTTTTGAGTGATATTCGATCTTCTTGGAGTCAAGACTCAAAGTTGCAAAAGGTTATTCTGTAACTACAGTCTCGGTAGTGCACAAACCTCTCTCTAAATATCAGTTTGTGATTTTGAGTAGGAAGGAAAAAATGTTGGTTGGTTCTGACCCTACACTGAGAGTAAAGTTGATTGTAGTCTATCATGAGAGTTCATTAGGAGGGAATTCAGGTATTACAACTACATTAAAGAGACTGAGCCAAGATTTTTATTGGAAGAAAATGAAGCACATGTATATTCTTATGTGAGGGTATGTGATGTTTGCCAGAGGTGTAAGCATAAGAATGTGGCCTATCCTGGCTTGTTGCAACCTCTACCTATTCCTGACAAGGTATGTCAAGACTTGTTTATGAATTTCATAGAAGGCTTACCTAAAGTTGCTGGGAAGGAGTTTATTTTTGTGGTTGTTGATAGATTGAGTAAAACAACTTATTTTATTGCTCTCAAACATCCATACATTACTTTAGATGTGGCTCAGGTGTTCATGAGTGAGATTTTCAGACTACATGGTATGCCTAAATCCATTATGTCTGACAGGGATTCAGTGTTTACTAGTCGGTTCTGGAATGAGTTGTTCAAGCTATAGAAGGTGTCTTTGTTGACTTCTACTGCCTATAACCTTCAGACGGATGGCCAAACTGAGATTGTTAATAAATGCTTGGAATGCTACTTGAGGTGTATGACTTATGAGAAGCCCAAGGAATGTCCTCAATGTTTAGCTCTTGTTGAATGGTGGTACAACACATCTCACCACTCATCCATTAACATGTCTCCATATGAAGTTGTGTATGGCCAAAACCCTTTTCCCATCTTACCTTATTTACCCTTTGATTCATAGTTGGACTTGGTGGTTAGAAATTTTCAAGCTAGGGAGGATACCTTAAGAGCTCTCAAATCTCATTTTCTCAGGGCTCAGACCAGAATTAAAGCACAAGCTTATAAAGGAAGGACATATAAGTCTTATGATGTGGGAGATGGGTCTATGTCAAATTGAAACCCTACAGGCTGTCCTTGAAACCTCACTCTAGTTAAAATCTATCAGCAAAGTTCTTTGGTCCCATTCAAATTCTAGCAAAGGTAGGAGCGGTTGCTTATACCTTAGCCCTTCCTCCTGCTGCTAAACTTCATCCCACTTTCTACATCTCTCAGCTGAAGAAGAAAATTGGTTCTCAACCTGCCTCTATGACTTTACCTGTGGTGACTTCTGCTGCTGGTACTGTTTTACCTTTAGAGGTTTTGGATAGGAGAATAGTTCCACAGAATGGACATGTTATCACTCAACTAGTGATCCAATGGCTCAACTCGGACCCTGAAGATATCACCTCAGAAGACTAAGAATCCTTCACCCAGGCCTTTCCACTTTTTGATCCTTGAGATCAAGGATCATCTCTAAGCGGGGTATATTGATATGATCCTATTTACTTTGTATTGATTTGCTACATTTGTTGTAGTTAATTCACAATTAGTTAGGGGTAGTTGGCACATGCTGTTATTGCTCCCAAATATACAAGCAAGTGTACGCGATAGCGCAAGTAATATAGTTTCTTTTAGAAACGATTTTTCGTTCTCAAGGGACTTATGGTCAACTTATATTTAATAACTCAATTCCACAATTCAATAAAAGTAACCTTCTAAAAGAGTTTGATGGTTGTTAATTACTACTACGATTTATGCAATAACTAAAAGTAACAAATGTGAACGACTTCAAATTGATGTTTTAAACAAGTAAAAGACAATTCCAGGGCTGCAACATGCGTTGGACTTCATGTATCATATCTCAGGCAATTAACTAATTTCGGTTACCAAGTTACTAATTTACAGGGTTAATTATATGAGTAGGGTCTCTCGACCTCTAGTCGCCTACTCCAATTAGCTGTCTAACTACATCGTCGAGTGGGTATATGCAGTCCTAATTGGTGAGCATTTATATTTCATCTTGTTTCGTAACCAAGCTAGTTGTTCGTCCGGGCGTCACTCCTAAACACAAATCAACTCAATGGAAGATCAAGCCTTTTATATTCTTTGATCTATCTACCTTATCCTCTCTCGATTTTAAGAATAGACAAGAGATTTATTTCTATGGTGATCAAGCATGAAATACTAAAACAAAAATATAAAAGTAACTTAAAACGATAACCAATAATTAATTCAAAAAACCTTCAATATTCAACAATCAATCCTTAGCTATAGCCCAGAATCACAAAATATTCAAAAATCACAAAATATAATTGTTCATGCGATTTCCAAAGTAAAGAAGAGTTAGAAAATCGAAACCTATTACAAAAGTTGAATTTTGCTCTTGCACACCAAAATAATGTCGAACTCCCTTACAAAATAAACCTAGGCCCTATTATACAGTTTAGGAAAAATATTTCCAAATTTAGCCTAAGAAGGAATCCTAATTAAGCCCAACTTTCGCCAAAACGTCCGCTAGACCTTGGGGTGATGCGCCAGAATCCCACCTGGCAGGCTGGTACACCGTGCTTCCAGTGCGCCCAAAATGGACCTCTGAACTTTAGGCCTGGCGCGTCGCCCCCTCACTGCGCCAGTGATGCTGGGGCGTCGTGCCAACTTATGTTCTCGGCGTCACTTGTCGTCATCGATTCCTTTTCTCTCATGATTCAATTGCTTTCCTTAGGAACCCTGCAAACAAAGCTAATCATGTATATTGGTATGTAATCATCACAATCCTAAGTCAAAACATGCTAGTTAGATTAGTGAATGTCCTAAAACTTACGTTAAAGAGGGGTAATTCTCAAGAATTGGGAATATAAATATGCCCAAGATCACTACCCCACACTTAAATATTTGTTAGTCCTCCTATCTTATAAAATCACTCTTAACCCTTGGACTCCTCACCTTGATTTACAATCGGCCAAACATATTTAATCACGATCTTGTGGCACACACTATATGCAATAATTTCCATTCTTTCTTATTAGTCTACCAATCAACAATTCACAACCTCAATGAATGACTCTTCTTCAATAATTTCGGGCGAATGCAATATCGTAGAGACACACCAAACAAGAGTATGCACCAAACATGTGACATGAATGCCCTCACCAATTTAAGTATAGCCTTTCTTTTGCACAAACACCATTGTATTTCAATCATAAGCCTCATTTTTGTAACATTCACTCTCGCACTCATAAATGAAGTTTTCACATATCCTAACATGCCATAAGTTTACCCTTAATGTACTTTAATTTTCACAAAGTGTTACTCATAGAATTAAGAGGACTTTCATTCGGTTGTAATATCGGCTTTAGGTAAGGGAGGATACATTTGGGTAAAATTAGTGACTTATTTGCCCTAATGCACATGTTTTGATTTTTCTTGCTAACATTCACAACTTTTTCTTTCCATTTGATCCCCCCTTATACATATTTTCCCAATTGAACTTAAAACCTTGTCTTCTCTTCCCTTATTTTGTACACACCTCTTTTTTTCTTTTCTTTTTCACACTTAACAATAGCCACCCTCAACTTATGGATTTCTCCAGAGTTAAGGTGCGCATTGTCCTTGTAAGGACTAGGGCCATTATTAAGGTATTTTCTGAATTAGCCACCATCAACTTAGACTTTTAACCTTAGTCGAAGTGCACAATGTCCAAGGGACCAGGGCCAATCACATATTTAGGAACTTATGAGGCATCCTTCTTCTACCTCTTTTCTTTCTTCACCACAAAACCAATCATTTTCACCCTATTCACTTTCACCATTGTTTTCACTTTTTCATCTTAACATCGTGCATTAAGGATTACTTTGGGATCAAAACTAATGGTATCAATAAAAGGGAGTCAAATTAATTAAGTAGGTTAGAACAAAATCAAGGCTAAATGGGTCGGTGGGACTATACTAGGGATATTTTATTTAGAGGTACACAAAAAGATCTAAACTTGGTTATTCAAAGAAACGCCTCAATCATATTCCATAAATCACACAAGTTACACATTAGGCACACTTGGGGCAAGTTCTAGATGTTATTCAATGCAAAAACGAAGCAAGTACTCTCCACACATGGCATCACAACACACATAAAGACACAAACACTTGTAGCATGCATATAGAAAATGCATTACGGTGTTTCCACACAATTAAGCCCATATTCTTTATTTTTCATTCAGAGTCAAGACAAAGAGATTATGTTTGTTTTCAAGGTCACCATCTCACTATTTCAAACAAAGTGTTACCACCCATGACGTCTAGCCAACTATCAAGACAAGGTTTGAAAGTACCCAAAAAGGTCTGTTTCATGCTTCTCTACTCCTAGTGACTAATTTTCCCTTAAGATGGTCGTCATCCATCCATCATCGGGAACCTTCACTCCTATAAAGACTCTAAGACGCAACAAAACTAAGCAAACTATTCCTAGTCGGTTCAATGGGAGTATCCTCATGAAAAGAACCTAAAACAAAAGTTGAGGAACCCTCCTAAAAAAAGAAAAAGACTCGATAAAGCAATAAAGTATACACAATGAAGTTTAACTTCCACCCACACTAAAATAAAACACTGTCCCTAGTGTGCAAAGTAAAACAAAGTGAAAAGGTAAAGAGAACTCCATGTCGGCCTCTACGCCACAAGCTTTCATTCAGCGGGTTACCACATTGGTGGAAAAATCCACAACCATTGAGGTTGTACTACCATTTCAATCGCCTGCATCAATATCATCATCTCCGGTGCCAACATCATTCGACACATCCTCCTCCGAGCCGTCCTCCTTATCAGAAGTTGTATCATCATCATCAATGGGTTCTTGGAATGCCGGACCCATCTGACACATGTACATTGTGCTATCCGTCAATGGGTAACGCTCAGCTAGTGTCTCCATCTCGTCCTCAGTCATCGGACGGCCACTAATCCGTAGTTGAAGCTCAGCCATTCCAAACATGCGTCCCATCCAACTGTCATCCCGAGCTTGCCTATCAGCAACAATCAATACTTTCCCGTGGGACTGATCGTGCGCTTTGGTTCTTGTGACATCAACCAGGCAGCATACTAAATGAGGGGCACGAGGGAGCACATCATGAACTTCCTCCTCAATTTCTAAGGCATGAAGGTACCTAGTAATGAGGCTGCCATAACATAAACACCATCTCTTATTTGTCCAAAATTTCAACATATTCTGCCTCAAAATAGCTCCGACATTTATAGGTAGCCCCTTCATCAGTCGGTATACTAGCACCACTCTCTCCCTAGTGACCTCGGTGGTATGTTTGCATGGTAGTAAGGTGCTAGACATAATCTTCAACCAAATTTGTGTGTCTAAATTCAAGTGGCCATAATGGAGAGTCAAATGCGACCCATGTCCCTAACTCTATTCGAGCAATAGAGTTCACCCCACACAAAGTATGTCTAATATCATGATAAAGGGGTCTTTCAATCATAGCTAGATACTCAGAATTATCACAATCGGGGGCACCCCAAAAATTCATTCAAAGCTTCCACAGTAAATCGAACACGATTATTTCTAATTAAACCTTGGTTCCACTCAACACGATGTGTATTCTAATTTGCATAGAATTCACGTACTAAGCTCAAATTGTACTCACCTTGATCCACAAAGATATAGTGGAGGCCCAAAGCACGAACTTGGGTGTGAATGTGTGGAAATTTTTGTAGCAATCACCCCTCATCGACATACTCATCACCCATATACTTTGATTCTAATTGGCAATCGTACCACTCTTCTCCATAATGCATAACAACTTGTTTGCCAAATTTTTGAGGCAGCAAGTTTGTGGTTTCCCAACTAGAACTTTCGGCAGCCGCTCTTATTCGACTCCTTTTAGTGCCCGAATCACTAGCAACGTTTTTACCATTTAGAGCCATTTTCACACCCAATAATGGAAGAAAAGAGGAAAAAAAAAAATTTTGGGGAAGAAAATGTGGGGGTCGGGTGGGCAGTGGGTGATAGGGTATATGGGTTTGGAAACTTTTATGGATTTTGGTGGTTTTTAGTGGTTGGGAGTTGAGGCAAAGGAAAGGGGAGAAGGTTTTGGTAGGAATTAATGGAGGAATTTGAGGTTTTGGGGAAGAATGTGGGTGGAGAAGAAGAAAAAATAGGAATTTAGAGAGGATTTGGGGGAGATGGGCCGTTAGAGAGAGAAAAATAGAGAGAAAGTGAGGTGTCTTTGGGTAGGTGGAAGATTTAAAGTGGGTTTTAGGGGTGGGAATCAATAGAGAGGAAAATATTGCAAAATTTGGGCTCTTGGGCAGGCCTAGCGCATTGGTGGCGCGAAACGCTGCCAGTGCGCCTGAAATGAGCCTCAAAACTTTAGGCCTTGGTGCGACATGCCTTATATGCGCCCGATCTGGTGGCGCGATGTGACAAGTTTGCGCCTACCATCGGCATTTTTCTTTGGCCTGGCGCGATGCGCTGCCAGTGTGCAAAAATAGGCCTCAGTACTTTAGGCCTTGGAGCGGCGCACCACACCTGTGCCCTAATCTATTTTCCAGTGCTGATGGATTTTTTTCGTGGTTTGTTCTCCGACAACCTGCACATCAACCAAATAGCGTGATATAATAGTGGTGGGTTATCTCCCACTCAGCGCCTTAGGTTTGGTCGTGGCACGACACCTATTTTTGTATTTTTCTTTATAACTCCTAACTATTACAAAGCAATCAAGTTTTAACCAAAGTCCTAAAAACTAACAAACTAAAGCTAAAAACTCTACACTAAAAGTTTCAAACTAAGCTAAAATATCAAAATTAAGCAAAAATGACTACTTATAACATATTTTACACGGGTTGCCTCCCGTGGAACGCCTGGTTTAACGTTGCGGCTCGACTTAGCTTGGATCATTCATCATTTAACTCAAGAGCCTCCCGATTACAATCTGAATCTTCACCAAAGTAGTGTTTAACTCTTTGCCCATTTACTAAGAAGGTTGGGCCATTTTCAACTTTAAGCTCAATGACACCATGTTGTGTCATCCTTACCACTTCGAAGGAACCACTCCATTTCGACCTTAGTTTTTCGGGGAATAACCTTAGTCTTGAGTTAAAAAGTAGTACCTTTTCTCCCAAAGTGAAAGTGCGAGGAACTATATGCTTGTCATGCCACATTTTCGTCTTTTCTTTGTAGAGCTTGGCATTCTCATACGCATGGAGCCAAAACTCCTCAAGTTCATGTTGTTGATCTACTTGCTTCCTACCTGCTAGTTCGAGGTCGAGATTTAACTTCTTTATCACCCAATATGCTTGGTGTTCTAATTGCACCGGAAGATGACATGATTTTCCGAACACCATGTGACAGGGATAAGTCCATATGGGTGTCTTATATACAGTTCTATACGCCCACAACGCATTACCCAACTTCTCCGACCAATCATTTCTTTGTGCATTTACCGTCTTCTACAAAATTTGTTTTACCTCTCTGTTCGATACTTCTACTTGACCACTTGTTTGAGGATGGTAAGCTGTAGCAACCTTATGGCGAATATCATACTTAGCAAGAAGATTTTTCACTAGATGGTTAATGAAATGCTTACATCCATCACTTATGATTCTCCTTGGAGTGCCAAAACGAGTGAAAATATGCTTCTTGATGAATTTAATCACCACTCTTGAATCATTCGAGCGAAGAGCTACCGCCTCAACCCATTTGGACACATAATCAACAGTCACTAGAATATATTGGTTTCCACTAAATAGCGGGAAGGGACCCATGAAGTCAATACTCTACACATAAAAAGTTTCCACCTCAAGAATGTTATTTAGTGGCATCTCATGTCTTCTCGATATAGTACCCAATCTTTGGCATTGATCGCATCCCTTCATATAAGCAATAGAATCCTTAAATAAAGAGGGCCAAAAGAAACCAGATTGTAGTACCTTATACGTTATGCGCTCTCCTCCATGGTGTCCTCCATATGGGCTGGCATGACAACTTTCAAGTACTTTCTTTACCTCACACTCCGGAATGCATCTTTTTACCACCATATCCACTCCTTGCTTGAATAAGAATGGTTCATCCCAGAAATAGAACTTAGCATCATGAGTTAGCTTTTTCTTTTGTTGGGTGGTTGCATCTGGAGGGTACTCTCCACTTACTATCAGATTCACTATATCCGAATACAAGGCACTTGAGAGATATCTAATGCCATTAACTGTTCATCCAGAAATTCTTCCTGAATGTGTTCCCCTTCATGTACATGGGAAAAATATTCTGACCTAGACAAATGATCAGCTGTTTGATTCTCAGTACCCTTTCTATCTTTGATCTCAAGGTCAAATTATTGGAGAAGCAATATCCACCGAATCAGCCTTGGTTTAGCATCCTTCTTGTTGAATAGGTACCTAATAGCTGCATGATCAGTATAAACAATTACCTTGGTACCCACCAAATACGATCTGAACTTGTAGAAGGTGAACACTAGAGCCAGTATCTCTTTCTCAATCACTGTGTAATTATCTTGAGCAGAATCAAGGGTCTTGCTCACATAGTAGATTTAATGGAACACTTTATCTTTTCTTTGTCCCAATACTGCACCCACTGCTACATCGTTTGCATCACACACGAGTTCAAATGGTAACTCCCAATTAGGAGTAATTAAGATCGGAGATTCAATTAAGTTCCTCTTTAGCATTTCAAAAGCTTTCAAACACATCTTATCAAATTCAAATTTCACCTCCTTCTCCAAAAGACTGCACATAAGTCTTACAATCTTTGAAAAATCCTTGATGAATCTCTGGTAAAAACTTGCGTGTCCAAGGAAACTTCGCACCCCTTTTACAGAGAGGGGGGATGGGAATTTTCAATAACTTATACCTTGGCTTTATCCACTTCTAATCCTGACTTTGACACCTTATGCCCAATATTATACCCTTTCGAACCAAGAAGTGACACTTCTCCCAGTTTAGCACTAAATTGGTTTCTTCACATCTAGCAAGTACTTTATCAAGATTCCAGAGACATACCTCAAAAGACTTCCCAAAGACTGAGAAATCATCGATGAACACCTCTACAAATTCCTTCACCGTATCATGAAAAATTGCCATCATGCACCTTTGAAAAGTCGTTGGCGCATTGCAAAGTCCACATGGCATGCATTTGAAAGCATATGTACCATAAGGACAAGTGAATGTGGTCTTTTCTTGATCCTCTGGTGCAATCAAAATCTGATTATATCCGGAATACCCATCTAAGAAACAATAGTACTCCTGCCTTTCTAGTCGGTCAAGCATCTGATTAATGAAGGGAACAGGGTAGTGATCTTTTCGTATAGCCTCATTTAGCTTCCGGTAATCTATGCAAATTCTCCATCCGGTGACTGTTCTAGTGGAGATCAACTCATTTTTCTCGTTCTTCACCACTGTCATACCTCTCTTCTTTGAGACACAATGCACATAACTCACTCACTTTCTATCAGAAATTGGGTACACGATTCCAACATCTAACCACTTTATTACTTCATTTCTCACCACTTCTTTCATCAAGGGATTTAGTCTACGTTGATGTTGTGCTCTCGATTTGTGATCCTCTTCCATATATATTTTGTGCATACATAACGCTAGACTAATTCCATGAATATCAGCCATTTTCCACCCAATAACTTTCTTTCTCTGCTTTAAGACTCTCAATGCCGCCCCAACCTATATTTCACACAATTCTGCAGAAAGTATTACGGGTAAAATTTCATTAGTACCCAAATATGTATACCTTAGGTGAGCATGCAGAGATTTCAACTCCAATTTAGGTGCTTCTTCAATTGATGGTTTGTGTGGAGGCCCTAATTCACGACCCAATGACTCTATTCTACGTCTGTGCAATTCTATGGCTGTCAGATTCAAACAAGTCATTATCTCTTGAGCTTCAGTATCTCTATCTACGTCAAGTCCTACTAAAACTCTTTCTAAGGGATCCTCGGGTGTAATGTGCTGTGATTCTACTGCGAGATCTACAACCGGAATAGCGGACAACTCTTCATAGATAGAAGGCAATTTCAAGGCGTGGTAGACATCAAATACTTCAACCTTTTCATGTGCCCTCATAGTAAACTGTCCAGCTTGTAACATCTCACTATTTGAAAGAACTAGAAAGAGTTAGAATTGGAAAGAGTTATTTTAGGAAAGAATGAAAATCTGGAAAATTGGTTGTTAAGTTATGTTAAGTTTAAGTTTTGGTCAACTTCAAATAACCATAACTCCTAGCTCAGGATGAGTTTGGTGTTCTTACAGATACCTTAGGAAATATCTTGGAATTATCTTTCCAACGCCGCCGAGTTTGCATGATTTTGAGTTCGAATAAGTGAGATATGCCCATTTGAAGTTGGGTTGTTTAGATAAGGAAAGTCTAATCCGGATTTTAGAAGGGTATTTTGGTCTTTTCCATACCCCAATTAAATTATTTCGTTTTGGTAATTACTTAGGGGTCTAAACTGAAATTGATCAATTTACGCTTTTGAAATTTGAGTTAGGGTTTTGAGAAAAGAGAAAAGAAGAGGAGAATAAGCAAGGATTCGTGGATTTCTTGGAGAATTTCGTGTGTATTTCGCCAAGGGTTAATCCGTACGAGGTATGTGAGATCACTTAGCATTGGATTAGTTCGCCCACGCGCCAATTATGATACAATTCAGCGTAATTGTGTTCTTTTGAAAGATAAGATTATGAGTTCTTGATGAAATTCGTTTGAAATCTTGTGGGTTCTTGTTGTTGAAGTTTCTTGGGTTTGATTCATGAAATTTAGGTGTTGTTCAGAGTAGATTATTATATATTTTAGTCATGTAGTCAAATCTAAGTGTTTGGGAAAAGAACCAAGTTGAAATAGGGGGTTTAGAGTTGAAAAACGAGCAAGAAAAGTCAGAATTCACCTAGGCAGGGGCCTGGGGCACCGCCCCAGCCAGAGTGCCCCAACAGGGGCTCTGAAGTTTGGGCTCTGGGGTGCCGCGCCAGCCAGAGTGCCCCAACCTAATCTCGGAATTTTTGCTTCTGGCGCCCCACGCCTCTCAGAGGGCCAGGGACGCCAATTCTTCCACCTTTTCCCACTTCTTTCTGTACTAGTTCTCTAGCAACGTACCTATGTTTTCTAGTCGATTTCTACACTCTAAGGCATGTCTAAACATCATGAAATCATTATAAACATGAGATCATGAATCTTGAATCCATATTCAATTCAAGGAAAGTTAAGAGTCAAGTCAAGAGAAGTTTATAGAGTTTTCCAAAAGTCTTTTACAAATGTTTTAACTTTGTTTTAAGGCTTGAGTTTTGAGTTGAGTAAAGAGTAAGAGTAAAGTCCATTTCTTCAAAGATTATACGGGAACTAAGTATTCCTAAGAGTTGAAATGTTTTTACATTTTAAAAAGAAAGGAAACACCGATTTCCAAGAGAGCCTTGAGCTAGTTTTTGAGTAATTATCTCAAATCACAGAAAGAGTTTTGTTTTAAAACATATGAGCTGAGTATATTTTGGGAGTAGTATTGAGCACCGATATGGGGGCGCGAGTTCATAATAACTCAAGTCTCCATAAATCATGTTGCCATCATGGGTAGAAAGGATCATACTTTTTAGATGATTCCGTAGTGCTTTTTAGCATAGACTAGTGGATCCACTTAGTTGAGGCGTTCTATATCACTGAAAGGTATAGGACAGTTCTGGTAGTATGGGCGAGACGATGTATCATCACTTAGGCTCATAGTGATGGTTGTCGGTTAGAGAAACTCCCACATTATTATATTACTTTATATGTAAGTGAGTTGCTATTGTATTTCTTTAATACTTTGAGTTGTCATCTGCTGTTTTTAAATGCTTTGTATAAACTGCATTATTATTGTTGTTTTTACCCTGCCTTTGAGTTGAGTTATTCATGAGTTGAATAAAGCCAAGGTAAGTGTTCTTTTTAGATTCCTTTCAAGCTTATGTCATGTTTATTTTTCCCCTTGCATACTCGTACATTCAATGTACTTATGCCATTTGGCCAACATCTTTTAATGATGCAGACACAGGTAACCAGGATCAGCATCCAGCGCCTCGTTGATCCAGTTGAGCACTCAGAGTCAGTTGGTGAGCCTTTTTGTTATCCGAAGGACCCCTTTTATCATTTGATTTAGTACTTTAATTATTAGGATGATCGGGGGTCTTGTCCCGACATCCCTCTTTGTTTTAGAGGCTTCATAGATTAGTAGTTATAGTTCTTTAGTATTTCTGTTTTCAGTTGTATACGTTAAGATTTGAGTTGCCATTTTGGCTAGTTTAATATTTCTTTAAGATATTGCATGGGTTGTTGTCCCTTGAGACTATTTTCCTGTTATTTAAGTCTTCCGTTGAGTAAGTAAGTCAGACCAAGGGTTTTCTTGGGGCCAATAATGGCTCTCGAGTGTCATTCCCACCTAGGGTGTAGGCTCGGGGCGTGACACAGCTGCTACATCAATCAATGCTCGCCCCGTAACCAAGAATGGACGTCCCAAAATGAATGTAACTTCAGGATCAGTCTCAAAGTTTAAGAGCACAAAATCCACCGGAAAGATCAACAAACCCACTTGTACTAACACATCCTTTACTACCCCCTCTGGCCTAGCTATGGACCTATCCGCGCAAGTGTATGCAATCGCTCAAGTAATATAGTTTCTTTTAGAAATGAGTTTTCGTTCCCAAAGAACTTATTATCAAATTATATTTAATAACTCAACTCCACAATTCAATAAAAGTAACCTTCTAAAAGAGTTTGATGGTTGTTAATTACTACTACGATTTATGCAATAACTAAAAGTAACAAATGTGAACGACTTCAAATTGATGTTTTAAACAAGTAAAAGACAATTACAGGGCTGCAGTATGCGTTGGACTTCATGTATCATATCTCAGGCAATGAACTAATTTCGGTTATCAAGTTACTGATTTACAGGGTTAATTATATGAGTAGGGTCTCTCGACCTCTAGTTGCCTACTCCAATTAGCTATCTAACTACATTGTTGAGCGGGGACAGGCAGTCCTAATTGGTGAGTATTTATATTTCATCCTGTTTCGTAACCAAGCTAGTTGTTCGTCCGGGCGTCACTCTTAAACACAAATCAACTTAGTGGAAGATCAAGCTTTTTATATTATTTGATCTATCTACCTTGACCTCTCTCGATTTTAAGAATAGACAAGAGATTTATTTCTATGGTGATCAATCATGAAATACTAAAACAAGAATATAAAAATAACTTAAAACGATAACTAAGAATTAATTAAAAAAACCTTCAATATTCAACAATCAATCCTTAGCTGCAGCCCCAGAACAAGGACTTTTAACCACTCATACTATTCAAAAACCAGAAAATATAATTGTTCATGCGATTTCCAAAGTAAAGAAGAGTTAGAAAATCGAAACCTAGTACAAAAGTTGAATCTTGCGCTTGCACACCAAAATAATGTTGAACTCCCTTACAAAATAAACCTAAGCCCTATTTATAGAGTTTAGGAAAAGTATTTCCAAATTTAGCCCAAGAAAGAATCCTAATTAAACCCAACTTTCGCCAGACCTTGGGGTGTCGCGCCAGAATTGCGCCTGGCAGGCTGGCTTGCCACGCTGCCAGTGCGCCAAAAATGGGCCTCTGAACTTTGGGTCTGGCACGTCGCGCCCTTACTGCACCAGTGATGCTGGGGCGCCGCGCCAGCTTCTGTTCTCGGCGTCAATTGTCGTCATTGATTCCTTTTCTCTCCTGATTCAATTGCTTTCCTTAGAACCCTACAAACAAAGCTAATCATGTATATTTGTATGCAATCATCGCAATCCTAAGTCAAAACATGCTAGTTAGATTAGTGAATTTCCTAAAACTTACGTTAAAGATGGGTAATTCACAAGAAGATCAGCTGTCAAGAAGTTAGTTACAGCTGGAAGCTGCTCATTAGTTAGTTACAACTATAACTAACTTTCCCTCCATAATATTTGTATTTCTCTACAGATTTAGATTAGGGGATTGTAACATTTTTCTCTCTTCTTTCATAAATATGGAATTCTTGAGAAAACTACTCAACATCAATTATGTACATTTTCTCTTTAGGTTGTCTCTAGATAACTTACGATTCGATTGAGCATTCTGAGTTGTATCACCACCACCCACTCTTCTCTCCACACTTCTCTTTTGCTACAAATCAACCCCCATCCTAATCACTTTGTCCTGCCCCCATTTGTAACCTTTCTAAATTTTTAATTTTCTAGTCTAAAAATATTGATATTATTATTTTTGTTAGTTGGCTCAAAGAAAGAGATGTAAGTATTGGTTAACATGGGTGATTGGTGGATATTGAAAAATTTAAAACTCCAGAAAGCTTGAAGAACTACAAATGAGTCTTGTAAATTTGTTAAATTAATTTAAAATTATGATTGAGATGCGTTGGGTTGTGTTGGTGGACTTATAGTTGATTTTTTAAGTTAAATCGGGAAGAATTTCATTTATTTGACATAACTTTTTATGCTCACATATGCTCAATTTATGAGCAGATATGAAGAACATGCCTTAAAAATTTTTAGAAATTGTAAAAATGGACTAATTATTTTTTAACATGTATTTTCATACGTGTTTATTAAAAAATAACGTGGAATTTCACGTGTATCAATTGTAATGTACGCACACTAGTCAAATGAAAAAAGAGTTTAAAAATATTGTGTTCCAATAGATTCAAGTGTTCAATTGACAAACTGATAAATAGGAGGGTTTAACTATCAAACGAAGTTAAGTACATGAGTTTCAGATCATTCCGCCAAAATATTTCCTCCGTTCACTTTTACTTGTCGCTTATTCCTAAAATAGATTTTCATTTTTACTTGTCACTTTTGACATTTCAAGAAAAAATAATTTTTTTTTTCTATGTTTTACTATCCGCATTAAATACTTATTCTCCAAAATATTTTCCAAGACATAATACTAAACATCATTTAATAGGGATAGTTTGATAAAATACCTGTATCAATAGTTATTTTCTTAATAGGTGTGTCAAGTCAAACAATAACAAATAAAAATGAACGGAAAGAATAAAATAATAATAATAATTTTCCGGTAAAGAAACAACAAATATGTGAAGTAGTAGTGTTTTAGGGAATCAGAGAATCACATGTGAAAGAAGCAACAGCTGTTACCGAACCTAACACTAGACCTATAATTAAAGCAGGAGTTAAAGCTTCTCCGTAGCTAAGGCTCGGATAGTTACTGGACAAGGCTGTCCTGATATTTTTTTGTCCTCTTTCTCTCTCCTCTTCAAAAGTTGAGAATTCTTTTGTGTGTGTCAATGTTTTAAGTTCATCCCGAGATGAATCTTCAATAATTAAATTTAATTCAGATTATCTAAGAGATAATTGGAATGAATGATCTTCGTTTATATAGTGGATCCACTTGTTCAGTGTTTGACTGATTAGTGAATCCAAAACAAGGATTTTACTGACGGAGATCTTGATTTTGTTGTTATTTCTTTTGTTTTTGGGAGCTGATTCTTCTCCAGGAAATCTGCTTTTTGATCAGAAATGCTGGAATAATTGTAATTGGTATCATTTATGTGAATCACTTTCATTTCTTTTTCAATTGTGGTAACTTGTCTGAAACTGTGTTTTGACTTGCAGCTCAGTGAAAAATCGCGAGTCGATTGTGGTGTTGTTTGACTAATGGCGCAGAGTAATTGGGAAGCAGATAAGATGTATGTACCAAATTGATTGTTCTTCTTTTTGTTTTATAGTTTGTTCATGTTTTTACTTTCTATAAATGATTATGAGAAGATTGTAAGATTAATGGTCCGGTCCAATGGACTGTATTAAAATAGTTGTTCGGTTTGAAAAATTAAGAGATAATTTACTCGTATTTCTCAAAGCATTAGATTTAATATATTCAAAAGGTAATATAGTAATATTATCCTTGTTATTTATTGTTTCTGAAGATATATGTCAAGTCAATAGTGGACAACTATTGTTGGATAGAGGGAGTAGTTACAGGTGCAGAGTCGGGCTGGGATGGGAAAGGAAGATTATTCCTTACAAGGAGTGGTGGATGAGGATCAATTTATCTAATCCTCACTACATTAAGGAACTTCAAAAGATTACAATTTGTTTACTTTAAAGAAATTACATTTTTTTGACAAGTTAAAGGATAAATTGTTTTGACTTACCAAATAATTAACAGTGCGAGACAAATTTTCAGGGTGGGGATATTATTTGTTTTCATTTGTAATATTGTTGATTTTCGTCCTTATTTTTTTGGCCTCTTGTTAAATTTTCTAGGCTGGATGTTTACATTCATGACTATCTGCTGAAACGAAAGCTGCATAATTCTGCAAAAGCTTTCATGACAGAAGGAAAGGTTGCTACTGATCCTGTAGGTAATGATGTTGGATGATGCTGTACGTTTGAATTTCTTTTTACGTTCCAAGGGTAGACATCTGTATAACTTTCGACATGTTTTATTCTTATTTCTTGATGGGAATCTATGTTTTGATCTTCTGGTTCATACTTTTATAGCTATTGATGCACCTGGAGGATTTCTTTTTGAATGGTGGTCTGTGTTTTGGGACATTTTCATTGCAAGGACAAATGAAAAACATTCCGAGGCAGCAGCAGCATACATAGAGGTTTGTTGAACTTAAGCAATGACCCATGACACATTATTTAAAAGAAGCGTTACACATTTCGTACCAACTTTGAAGTATTTCCTTTTATTTTAGACTCAACAAATGAAAGCAAGAGAGCATCAGCATCAACAGCAGTTACAAATGCAGCAGTTGCAACTCATGCAACAACGAAATGCACAGTTACAGCGAAGGGATCCAAATCATTCCCCTCATGGTGGTCCTATAAATGCTATCAACTCTGAAGGTATGATGGGGCAGCCATCTGCCAGTGTATTGGCAATGAAAATGTACGAGGAACGAATGAAGCACCCTCAGTCCATGGACTCGGAAACATCTTCAGCACTTATTGACCCCAATAGGATGGCACTTCTAAAGTCAGCAACTAATCATCAAGGGTATGGTTGGTGCAACTGTTCCATATGTTATCGCACTATTTTACACAACACGTAACTATTTGTTGCATGCTTTGAATCATTTGTATCTCTATTTCTTCTCTGTTGATTCAGCCAGTTGGTACAAGGAAATTCAGGGAACATGTTGCAGCAAATACAAGGACGGCCTCAGCTGGCAACTGTAATTACATGAGCTCTTAGTTCTAGATACTACACAGGATATCTCTTGTTTGTATAATACTCGGTATTTCGTCTTATTTTACCAAGCTAAAGGCGATACCTATTTCAACTATGTAGGATATTAAAGGGGAAGTGAACTTGGGTGGCACTCACAAGTCTTTGCCCATGGATCCTTCATCAATTTATGGGCAAGCGATTCTTCAGTCAAAGGCTGGTCTTGGTGCAGGTATTACTACAAAAGAATTATTTTCAGCATAAAAAAAATAGAGATACATTTTCTGATTGACATTCTTTGTCCACCTATTACTAATAATTTCAAATGGAAAATATATCCATTTTTATGAAATGCACTTTTTAGTAGTGATTTCACCTAATTATCTTTGTTTATCTTTGATATGAAACATGGTTTTTTTCTGAAAACCTGCTCATCTTCCCGTAAGACACTTAATCATGTGGAGTTTTGTGGAACTCCATCATTGTCCTTCAAATCTGAGTTCTTTGAATTGTTGAATGGTATCATGGATAATTTCATTTTTCGCTGTTTGAAGTTCACGACAATTATTAAAGCATTGCTAGACTAAATATTAAAAGCTTCTTCTTAAGGTTTCTACTTTCCCCAAAGACACTGTCAATGTACTTGAAATCCAATTCTTTTTATTTTATATTTATGACATTTCACTTTTAATAATTGTCTGTATCACATCTCAAGCTTCATTCATCTGTCTTTAGCAGCAATATATTATGGTTTATGGGTGGAAAGTACTGGAACTGGTCTTCTTTATGTGAGCACAAATGAATTGTCTCTCTGCCTTTTTCTGTTTATTTGCTTGTTTTAGGATTTCTTTTTTTCCAGCTCAACTTTCTTGAAACTCCCCTTTTCCTATCGTCTCATTTTCTCTTTCTGATGAGTCTGTTTAGTTTTTTCCTGTCTTTTCTGAGTACTTGTTTGTCAATTATATTGTAGATGATCGTACTTGGGCAGTTTAGTCCTCATATTTACTCCTTGTTCTTCAGGGTTGAACCAAGGTGGCACTGGTCTACCATTGAAGGGTTGGCCTTTAACAGTAAGTTACCTATTACTTTTGGTCATCACTGCTTTTAGTATACTGAATTTTTGACGTGCATAGTTGGTTGCTTTGCTCATGATATGTTCAGGGAATTGACCAGGTAAGGCCTAGCTTGGGTTTGCAAGTACAAAAACCCAACTTACAGACCCAAAATCAATTTCTTTTGGCATCACAACAACAGCAGGTCCTAGCTCAAGCTCAAGGCCAAGGTAACCTTGGAAACTCACCTAATTATGGGTTTGGTGGATTACCTAGAGGGAACTTTAATGCCAAAGATGGTCAGCCCCCAAGAAATGATGGATCCATTTGCTCTCCAGTACAGTCGAATTCCCCAAAGGTTAACTCGGATCTCCTAGAGTCGAGAATATATTTTGCTTTTGGGCGTCAACTATACTATTTTTTGTCCGTTACACTGCACAACTATTCTGAGGCTTAGACATTTTGTCTGTAAATGATAATGTCTGTTTCTGTGGAAGGGTCTATGTTATTTTATTCCAATTCGTATAACGGCTAAAGTTTAAAGTGCTTATACTATATACCTGTCTTAAACAGATGAAAATGTCCCAAATGCAGCACTCTTCATCTCAACAACAGGACCAGTTGCAGCAGCAGCAGCAACAACTGCAACAGGTTAGCTTAAGGAAAGCGTAAAAAAACTGTTTTTTTATCTGAATTTGATATCATCTAACTCATGCGACATCAACTATTGTTAACAAGTGATATCTGTTCCTGCCTTACCTTCCTTCTTTTGCTGCAGTCGGAAATTTCCGTCTTTTCTTTTTCCTTTTAAATGTTTTGGTTTCCTGAAAAGTAAATTATCTAATCAGTCCAACGAGTTGTTCATCCATCTTCTTACTTTTTTCCTAGACCAACAGAAAAAGGAAGCAACATTCGTCTTCTGGACATGCTAATAGTACTGGCACTGGTAACACAGTTGGCCCTTCACCAAGTTCACCACAATCAACTCATACCCCAGGTGATGGGATGACTAGCATGTCAAAAGGTTTGATAATGTATGGAGAGGGAACTGGCGGTATTGCATCCTCTACAAATCAGCTGGTAATTCTTTCAGTTTTTAATGCAAATGTTTGTTTGCATTTTTTTTCTATATATCCACTTTCATATTTGTTAAAGAAGTATTTAGTTTCCATATAAATTCACAGTTTAATATGCTAATTATGCCATGACCTTGAAAGTGTTTTTTACTATCTTAAATCGTATAATGCTCAACATGACTTCTGTCGTACAGGATGACTTAGAGCCTTTTGGAGACATTGATAATGTGGAATCATTTCTGTCACAAGACGGGGGAGATGGAAACATCTATGGATCATTGAAGCAAACTCTTACTGAGCACAAGCCTGAATCTTCAAAAGGTAATAATGTCAAAATTGGACTTATAAAAGCTCTATTGTCTTTCTTTTTTGTTGCAAAATTATTAACTTAAACGATTCATCTCAGGTTTCTCCTTTGGTGAAGTTGGTTGTATACGCACAAGAAATAAAGTGACTTGCTGTCATTTCTCATCAGATGGGAAGTTACTTGCTAGTGCTGGACATGACAAGAAGGTAGGCTGCTCCAGAATATCTAATGTCTTTAGCATAAATAATCGGATTACTGTTTTATTTCGTTCTATGATATGTGATTGTAGGTTCTATTCTCTATTTTATTTCATTATTCATCTAAGAAATTGTAAATTATGAAACATTTCCTATGTATGCATCAGGCTGTTCTTTGGAACATGGATACTCTACAAACAGAGACCACCCCTGAGGAACATCAGTACTTGATTACAGATATCCGCTTCCGGCCTAATTCTTCTCAACTTGCAACTGCTTCATTTGACAAGTCTGTGAGATTATGGGACGCAACCAATGTAATTATTTTTGTATTTTCTGTTGGAACTTCAGATCTTTTCATTATTTTTTTGCCTTTTTCTTGTTTAAAAACTCCGAGATGTAGTTGTATGGCCTTAGCTACAGTTGCATGTTTTCAATAAATCAAATGTTAAACAAATTCATCCTAAACAATCCGTTGCTGAACTTTTATTTGCAGCCTAGCTATTGTTTGCATGCTTACACGGGACATAGTTATCATGTTATGTCGTTGGATTTTCATCCTAAAAAGAATGACCTATTCTGTTTCTGCGATAGCAACAATGAAATTCGCTACTGGAGTATTAGTCCATTTTCATGTACTCGGGTGTCCAAGGTTTGCTTTTTAATGTTACTTACTGTTATGTATAAACCTACTTTGCAGTAGTAGATTTGTATTGAGCTAACTTCGACTTCATTTCTCTCTGTTTGTAGCAAGAAGGAAGCGCGCAAGTGAGGTTTCAACCAATTTCTGGGCGTTTGTTGGCTGCGGCTTCAGATAAGATGGTTTCCGTCTTTGATGTCGAAAATGACAGGCAAATTCATTCTTTCCAGGTTTGTTTTCGTGCTAGATGACTTTGAGTATATTTAATATATTTTGCCTGTCATTCTCGACATTATATATCGGTGTTTGCTTATAGGGGCATCCTGGAGTGGTGAACTACCTGTGTTGGGATCTCAACGGTGAGTTACTGGCATCAGTCAGTGAGGAGTCTGTCAAAGTTTGGTCATTGGCCACCGGTGACTGCATTCATGAGCTAAGTTCTACGGGGAATCAGTTCCACTCTTGTGTTTTTCATCCTAGTTATCCTGCTCTATTGGTGATTGGAGGAATGAGGGTAATTGCGTTTGATAGACTACTTCATGTTCATACACTTTTTACTGTTTAGTGACAATGCTCAACACTTGACTGCTATTTTGTAAATTTATGTTGCAGTCTCTGGAGCTGTGGGACATGGTTGAGAACAAAAGCATGACGGTTCCAGCACATGAGAACATTATCGCTGCCCTAGCACAGTCACCGGCGACTGGAATGGTTGGCTCTGCTAGTCATGACAGTTCGGTCAAGTTATGGAAATAGAGGAGGATTCAATCTCATATATCTATAGCTCTTATTGTTTTTGATGAAGAATATCAATGTCTGTGGTTGTTATAGTTAACATTAGAGCGTGGTTTGCCATTGAGAAGGGAGTTGCACGGTAACAGATTTGCAAATTTTCATGGTAAACTGTACCGTGTTTCTCCTAGAGTATTGGATAAAACCGATAATGACACATATTTTTAATACTTCAAATTGTCACTGCTATAAGAATATAAAAGTTTCCAGTTTGGTGCAAATGAACTTTGGATTACATATCTAGAGTTGTGTTCAACGTCATTGTAATCGAAATATGCACACATGCGGAGTGTGGCAAAATCCTTGGTGTAGGGAGTGCTATCCCTCAATGGACCCGTGAATCCGGATTAGTCATACCAACATGCTCCAATGTTACATTGATCCTTCATTTGCATTCGGTACTCGGATGCAAGTCATTTACTTTGTAAGGAGGTTGGTAGAGCAATATAGGAATAAGAAGAGGGACTTGTATATGTTCATAAACCTCAAAAAAGTTTACCACAAAGTCGCAATGGAGGCTCTTTGGAAATATGATGGTAATAAGACTCGAGTTAAGACTCTGGAAGGTGATTTAGAAGACTTTTCAATCGTGATGGGGTTGCATGAGGGATCCACTTTTAGCCTTTTTTAATTTGCATTGGCGATGGTTGTGTGCTAACATGCACATTTGGGGGCAGGGGAGTGTCTTGGTGCATGTTACTTGCAGATGACATAGTACTGATTGATGAGATGCGATCGAGGTATATTTAACACAAAGTTGAAAGTTTGGAGACACGCCCTAGAAGTAAAAATAAATTCAAGTTGAGTAGGACCAAAAGTTGAATATATCTAGATAAGTTCAATGATGTGTCTCCTATAACGGACATGGATGTAGGTACTGACGCACAACCCTTCCCTAAGACAGAAGTTTCAAGTACTTAGATTCAGTAATTCAAGGTATTAAATATCATATTGGACAGGGTGGATGAAATTAGTGGCGGATCCAGGATTTAGAGTCTCTGGGTGCCAAACAGACTCATCGCCTAAATTATCTTTATGTTTGATTCGAATTACTCGTCTTTTCGATTTATATGACAAATCAATCATTAAAATGGGAATAAATAACATGTATAATTTTTTTTAAAAGTGCTTGTAGGCTGTTTACGAAAAATTTATGGTGGTTCATAATGTTCATTTGTCAAAAATCAAATAAACATAAATATATTAATATTTATTTTGATTTAAAGTCAAATAATTACGTATTTAAAAAAGAATTAAACTAAGATAAATTAAGATATGTATTTTTAACCTCTACAAAATCAATTGTATTATTTTTAGGATAAACATAAATAGTTATTCAAAATTACTTGTCAATCAACAAAATATAAATATAATTAACCTATTTTCTTTTTTTTCATTTTACTCTCTCCATTAATTTATAGGTTATTTCTTGTTCTTGAAAGTCAAGCTATAAGGTTGTATTTTTTTGTTCCTTTTTTTTAAAATTATATAAACATGACAAGAATCGCAACTAATAATGTTTTTGGTTGAATTGCAACTTAGCGAGAGGTAATATTTATGAACAAACATAAGTTGCAATTATTATTATGTTAATGTAATAATAATAAATATTTTAAAATATTAATGAAATTTCACGTAGCTTGAATTTCAAGAATAAAAAAATATCATATAAATTGAGAGAGTATGTATATATGTAGGAGTTTATGAATGATTTTCTATTTTGGGTTACATGAAAATAGTACCAAAACTTATATAATTATTGGTTAAAATTACTGATCATCTTTTTGTTATATTTTCTTGTTGTAGAATATTTGATGCATTTAAGTGTTTATGAAATTATTGAGAAGAGAAAAAAAACAATTTATACCTCTTTCTATTAGTTGTTAACTTTTTCTTTTACTTCTTAAAGAAATTATAAGTAAAAATGATAGTTTACTATTTTAATCTTTAAGATAAACATTTTTGTAATTTCTTACAAATTTTGTTTACACTTTAAAGCAAAATTAATTGTTAGGATAAAGAAAAAAAAATAAAAATTGTTGTTTAATTTTGTTAATTGACAAATAATTTTTAATAACTATTTTTAGTAAAATGTAAATAATTAATATAGGATAGAAAAATAATATCTAATGTTAGGAGTAGGATGAATTAGGCTAAATTTCTTATTTATAAAATTATTTAAAGATAAAGAAAGTAGCAAATAATTTGAAACAATGGTAAAAAAGAAAAAGGTTGAAAAAAGCTATTACTATGATTTATGAGAGAAGCCTTTAGTTTTAAAAAAGAAAAAAGTGAAAATGTGTCAAATGGGTTTGATCCCGCGACCTGAGGCTCAAACATTTTACCTTTTACCACGGGCACCACAGAGTACTTTGGTACTGTGAGTGGCGGATTTATTATTTATATATAGATTGTGTATATATATATACCTATATACATAAAGTTTCCGTCGAAGCTCGTGGGTGGCATGGTACCTCCACCCGCCTGAATAGATCCGCCCCTGGATGAAATGAAGGTTCACATATGATGTCCTGTGAGATAAAAATGTGTTATATAGAAGAGTAAGTTATACAGACTGATGATTGAACCGATTATATAATATGAGGTAGAATGTTGGTTAGTCAAGAATTTTCATGTCTATAAAATAAGAGTGGAAGAGATGAGAATGTTGAAGTACATGTGTGGCGTACAAGAGAGATAATATTCAAAATGAAGTTATTTAGGACAATGTGGGAGTAGAACTCATAGAGGAAAAATGTAGAAAGTGAGACTTGGATAGTTCGGACATATGAAGTGGATATGTGTAGATGTACCTGTTAGGAAGTGTGAGAGGTTGTTGTAGTGGGCTTGAGAATGGGTAGAGGTACGCCTAAAAAGTAATAAAATTTTTAAGAATCCCATAGAGTAAGGAACAAATTATATCCTATCCCTACTCTAAAATAGCGATGATACATTATTATTTATATATCATGGTATGTTTGTGAAATATTATAGCTTATATTTTAATGATACATGAGAAACTGTTGATTTGTAATGTACTAGTTACTACCCTGCATCCCTATTGTTCTAATTACTACAAGTCAGATGCATTAGCAAACACATGTGAAGTTTCATTGATTCCAATGTCAGATAAGGAAGATTGGTCGATTCCAAAAGATATTTTAGATGAAATTGTGTCGTCACCCAGATACAAAAGAATGCATGGATGACCAAGGAAATTAAAGCAATGGAAAAAAATTGGGGTGAAAAACTAACAACAAGCACAAACAATTGTGGACGTTGTGAACATGAAGGTCATAAAGGCGAACTTGTAGTTTCTTTCTCAAAGAGAAGTGAAACAATCATTTTTAGAACACATATGTGTTCTATTAGTTTTAGTATGTTTGGTAAAAGTTTTGTATTAGGTATAAACGTCAACATAACCTATACCATGTTTGATTGGTTGGATTCCATATGTTGTATAAAAGTTATTCATATATTATTTTTATATGGTGTTTGATTGTGTTTTTTTGTAATCCTACATAATTAATACCAAGATAACTTATGAGGGAATATATGTATAAATTATACGGGGTAGAAGGTGGAATACGTTATGTGAATATTAATTATGCATGTATTAAAATAGTTAATTACACATTTATTCTTGTTAAAAAAATTTATTTTTTTTATGAAGAACTTTACCTAACTATACGATTCGGTTGTAGACATTGAAATTTTGTGGGACTCTAAAAGATGTATTTAATTCGAGTTGAGACTTTACAAAGTGTGTTCAATTCCAATTAGGATTATTGAAGGTTACTTAATCCTAAACCCTAGTTCATGTCTATATAAAGGGTACTATGTTCCCTTAAAGAGGCTGTCACGACCTGAGCCTACATCCTGGACATGACTGAAATTCAAGAACCACTTTTGATCCCCAAGTGAATCCTTGGCCTGGCTACTATGACTCACATGACTTTACATAATACGTGAAAGCTTAAATAGATGAACCTTTAGACATTCAAAGAAGAGCCTCAAATTATTGTCTTAAAATACTCAACATAAGTCATCACTTTAAATCAAGAACCTGATAAAACAATGAACATATCTAATCTTGTCTGTCTATGAAGTCTTTAACAATTTAAGATAGATGTCGGGACAAAACTCATTACACCTCAAATACTACTAAACTGAAATAAAATTGGAGTCTCCCGAAAGCAAGGATGTCTCACCAAATACTATCTAAGAGTAAGTGATGATCTCAACGAAGCGTCTGTTGAGGATCCTGAACACATGTATCTGCATCATAAAAGATGCAGGTCGAACGTCGTTAGTACATTAAATATACAAGTATGTAATAAGACTGAGTAAAACAGAAAACTGAATTGTATGACTGAAATGAAAACAACTCAACTGAATCAATACATGTACATGAAGTGTAGACCATTTGAAATTTACAATAAGATATGCAATAAGACAATATGAAAATAATACTTTTCTTGTAGGAAGTTTCTCTAACCGACAATCATTACCATGAGCCTAGCAATGATACAACGTTTCGACCACGTTGCAAGGGCCATCCTATACCTTATCGGGGTATAGGATGATATTGTGACTATGGATCCATCTAATAGGCCTTCTCAGAGGCAGTGAAGAGTCACGTGAAAAATCAATGATATCCTACCCTACGTTGGCTACGTAGTTTTATGGGACTTCCGAGTTATAAAAGACTCTAACCCAATCCGGTGCTCAATACTACTCCAAAATAGTCAATATAAATTTATGCTCAATTCACCCATTACAAAGAAGAAATTTTTTACTTTATTGGAATACTTTCCAAAATATTAGACGTGTTTGCATGCACATGTGGACTTATCTTTCAAGCCCAATAATCAATATGGGTATATAT
>JAJOOH010010869.1:0-40905 GCA_029582605.1 Solanum gracilifrons | reverse complement strand
ATTTTCTACCCCTTTTTGGCCTACGTGGCACTATCCTTGAAAAAATTGTCAACACGCGCTGGGCCCACAAGATAGTGCCACGTAGGCCGAAAAGGGGTAGAAAATTATATATAAAATAAGTTCGGGGGTAATAGGACCTTAGTAAAGGTTAGGTGTGTCTCAGGGATTTTGGGCATAGGCTAGGGGGGTGCTTATGCATTTTCCCCCCATTTCCCCCTAATTCAATGAATAATTTGAGTTTCACTCATCTGCTTGTAAAATCTATCATAAACGCCCCATTTTTCTGCAAATATAATAAATAAATGAAAAAATGGTCTAAAATGCATTTATTGTTACCTAATAAGTCAAAAATGTCATTTTTCAAATAAATATATCATTTTTTAAACACATTCTTTTCCAAGTGATATTTTTTTATTAGCAAATGTTTATCCTACTTCAATTCGAACAAAATAATATTAAAATATTTCTTATTTTATTATAAATATATATAAAAAAAAGTAATGGTTGATTATTTACTATGATCTTATATATAACACATATATTATCCGTTTAAAGGGTACATTTTTTAATAATTAAAGTAATTTTAAAATAAAATAAACAATAATAGAGTACTTTAAAAGTAATATCTTTTAATAGGAATACGATTTGTTCAAAAAGAAAAGAAATAATATATTTATGTGGAAAGAAATATTTTTGACTCAAGTAGTAACAATCATAGAAATATTTCCAGAACAAACTATCAACGACAAAAATATTTTTGGACCAAAGTATTGAGGGCAAGAACATTTTTGGACTAAACTACAAATTGAGGGCATTTTTTTTTTTTATCATTTCACATAATTTAAGGCATTATTGACCTTTTTTCAAAAAATAAATTACAATATAGCTGCAAAAGAAATAGTCTTAAAATTTGTTCTTACTTTTTTCTTCTTTTCCATATCTATATATTTTCACACTAAAAAAATGAAATAAGAATATGAAACTCAAATAATGATAAGTTAATATATCTATAAGGGAGATATTTAAAACTTAAATTAACCGTTGAATAAAAAAAGTCTGCAAAAATTCACATCAAATATAGCCTTATATGGATTTTTTAAATAAAAAGTTAAAAAAATTAATTTAAAATTATTTTTTACTAGTTAGATAAAAAGGATATATCTGAGCAATAGACTTTGTTTAAGTAATATCTTTAATGCTCAAGTAAAAGGTAAGATTTTGGTGATAAGAAGCAAACCTTTTCATCAAAAAGAGGATTTGAGTTGTTGGCTGTAGGCCTGAAATTCTGGAACTCAGGTAACCTAAAGAAGATCATTTTCCGTAACAGAGGGAACTCAATGTGCTCAACATTGTCACTGCAAAAGTGAGTCAGGCATTTCAGACGTCGAAGCTCCAAGTCATATAAATTGGGGAACTTGACTACTTCATGTGTTGTCTTCAATAAATGTGTCACTATATCACAATCAAAGAGGCGGAGACATTTCACGTTCTGAAATTCATTCAGCTGCAACTCAGTCAACACATTATTAGAGCCCTTTCCCCTTGAAAGTACAAGTTCGCTCTCCTTCAACAGGTGGCAGATCCAATCACCCAATGGGGCAGTCTCCGTGACCTGTAAAGCAATATACTTGTCGTAATCATCAAAGCTTGACACAACAAGGTAAACTTCACCCATTATTAGAGTGTACCGTGTTAACTTTGAGGGAAGGCCAAGGTTACTGTAGATCACATCCCTCAAATCTACTGCTTCCACCATAATATGCAGTTCCTCCAATTGAGCTAGTTTTGATAACACCCCTCCAGAAATCCTTTTAAGTGCTCTTTTCTTACTCCAAAACTCTAACATAATTATCTTGGTCAACTTTCCTATCTCTGGCAGCTCATCTAACTCACAATGTCTTATGCTGAGAATTTTTAGTTCGACAAGTTCCCCAATTAAGGATATGTCATCCAACCTTAAATCAATCAGACACAGAGTCCTCAGACTTGACAACCTCCTAATGGATGCTGGAAAACGCAGAATGGACTCCACAAATCTGTACCCACTCAGGCTCAAAACATCGAGGCTACTCATTTCATCAAAAAAATCGTCCTGTAGTTTGAATGGATCTTCAAAACGGAGTTTCAACACTAAAAGCTTCAGTTTTGGGCAAATTATTGGTCTAGGAAGCTCATCAAATTTATTTGCAACAATTGACATGTGACTAAAATGCTCATAAGAAGTTCTGCTTGGGAACTCTTCTGAGTTAACATCGTGACTTACCATAAAGTTATGCTCTCCTTCAGATGCAATACTTATAGCCACATCACGGACCACATCATGCATTTTCACATGATTTTTGTCTGAACCTTGGGATAACAAGAAACCATCTTTCAATATTTCTAACAGAAGACACAACCTATTTCTTGCATCTTCTAAATTTTCAATTCCCGAAAAGATGCCAAGCCCCATTCCAAATATATGCAATTCTTCAGTCCAAATATTACTATCTTCCTCGAACAAAGAACAAAGCAAAAAGAGGTACTTTGCTTCATTTTCTCCCAAGTGATCATAGCTTAGCCTCAGAGATTCATACACCTTTTCGTGCACTCCAGGGATATTTCTTGCTTCTGCACGACGTAATTGTCTAAGGGCATCCTCCCATGAAGGCTTGGTTTTATGCTTAAGTGCTCCTGCAACTATAATAATTGCAAGCGGCAGCCCCTTGCATTCTTTGGCGACCTCTTTTGCTGTGCCATGAATAGAAGGAACGTCAACTGAATCACCAGCTTTCTCCTTGAAAAGGCACCATGCTTCCTCTTCAGATAATGTTCCAACTTCAATGATCTTCTTAGCTTCCATTACTTCACAAACAGATCGGAAACGTGTTGTGAATGTCACTTTGCACCGATGATTGTGGTTGCTACCACTGGGAATTCCAAGTTTCTCTAGATCACGAAGAGCCTCCCAAACATCATCCAAGATTACAAGGGTGTGGCTGTTCTGATCCATTAACCTTGTACGCAGCCGATCTCCACGACTCCACAAATTATCCCCTTCTAATTTCAGCCCGAGTCCTTCTGCGATCTCACCCTGAACTTTTTTCAAATCTGGTTGTTGACTGACTGTTATCATGACAACATCTTTGAACAACCTTTCTTGTTTCACCTTTTGTCTGATTTTCTCAGCCAGTGTTGTTTTACCAACACCACCCAGACCACATATCCCAATCATAGTGACCCCTTCATCTTTCAAAGCTTCCATGACCTCTTCTTCTTTCAATTTTCTGGAGTCAAACACCTCACCATTGTTACTAGGTATAGCCTCACTTCGAACTGGACGATCAAAGGAGATTACATCAGGCTTGTTGCTTTCATTTCGAAGTTCAATCAACTCCAGTGTAATTTTCTCAGCTCTCCTGCTTATCGAGTAACGTGACTTCAGGTTTGGACACCAACCATAAAAGCAACCCCTTTCAACCTCAGCTGAACCTTGCTTTACAGCTTCCACATGTTCAGTAGTGGTATCAACACTAGTTAACCAAGCCTCGCCATTGAATGAAATGCGTTTTAAGTCTCTCCCGGCAACTTCCGCTCTTTCCTGCACCTCACTTTTGATATTCTTCAGCTTCTCAGATTCTTTATCCATACATCTGATGTTACTCTTGTAGTAATATAAATACCCAATCCCTCGCACAACTGGCTGCATCAAGCAACCTGTGACTTTTTCCACAAAAATAGATAAGAATTCCATAGCTAAGATAGTCTAGTAATAAGTCTTTTTCAACTATCAAGTCTGAACTCTGCTATTGGTTTTTTTTTTTTTTTGCTTTCTAATTCTCTCTGGGAAGTAAAGGTGTGAAAATGGATAATTTGGTATGAAAATGAAATATCAGATATTGGAAATGGAGAATTTGGTATGTAAATGAAATATGAGAGAGCGGAATTGGAGAATTTGGTATGAAAAATGAAAGGTAGAAGAGCAGCAATGTAGAATTTGGTATGAAAATGAAATATGAGAGAGCAGAAATGGAGAATTTGGTATGAAAACGAAAGACCAGAGAGCGGAAATGGAGAATTTGGCATGAAAATCAAAGAGTAGCAATGTTGGAGAATTTGGTATGAAAATGAATGCTTAAGAGAGGCAATGGAGAGTTTGATTGTGTTATTCCAAGCAACAAATTCACAGTGATTTATAAGCTGTCAAAATAATATCTTTAAAGTGAGAGTATTGATTAGCTAACATATTAAAGTAGTGAACATCTGATTCCATATCTTCCTTCACTCAAACTCATGTTACGACTTTCCCAAAATATATGCTTTCTTGCAATGGCAGACACTATAAAGAAGAAAAAGAGGAAAAGTAATTGTTGCGTTTTGGAATTTTCCATTTGCTTGCCAAGTACTCAATGATTAGACTTTGTCCATACATTCTCTCCAATATTTGACAAAGTATATCCTTTCCAGTTTCTTCCGATCTTCCTAAGCTTTGGTGGACAGAGTTACCTAGTTGGACTTCATTTTAAACGCGATGATTATTATAAAATAGGCACTCGATTTTTTTATGTCAAGGAAACTTGCAACTAAGTATAAATACTTGAAAATCCAAAAAGCTAAGCAGAAAGTTTCCACTATTAAACAGAGAAAACAGTACAGCATATATTCCTAGTAATTATAATGGAGAGCAACATTGATATAGGGTCTTTATGATCGATCCTCGAGTCTTTCCAGGTGTTTGTCTCTGATAACTATTGTAAGCACCAAGGACATGACAGGGGTTAGGATGAAGAAGTTCAGTTTGGTGAAGAATTAGTTACAGGGGATTTGAGGGAAATTTTAAATGAAATTAGGAGGCTGACAGTAGTATTTTAAATGATCAAGCTGCTTAACTGGGGGGGATCAGAACATCATCTGAGGTATTTGAAGACCAAAAAAGCGACGATGGAGCTAAACTCGTTACATCAATAGGCTAAGCAAATTGTAAAAAAAAAAAAAAAAACTAAATGTCTGATCACTAATTGATGCGTTCTACGAGTTAAAACGTTTAGTTTAGGTCCTGTGTTTTGTTGGAGTCGTCTAGTTCTGTCAGAGGTATAAAAAAATATAGAGAAACTTGATGTCTCCAAAATGCTCTACTTTCAAAGGATCCTCTTTTGAAGAGTCAGAGCAACATAGACAATTTGGTAATTGTCGTAACTCAATGAATCATCTCTCATTTCTCTCTCAGGTATAGAACAGTAACAAGTGCATATTATCGAGGTGCAGTTGGTGCGATGCTAGTCTATGACTTAACAAAACGCCAATCATTCGATCATATGGCTAGATGGCTGGAGGAACTAAGAGGTCACGCAGACAAGAACATAGTTATAATGCTCATCACGAACAAATGTGATCTAGCTAGGAAGTCTTCGAGCTGTACCAGTTGAAGATGTTCAAGAATTCACAGAAAGGGAGAATCTTTTCTTTATGGAAACATCAGCTCTTCAATCCACAAACGTCGAGGGTGCATTCATGACAGTTTTAACAGAAATTTATAAAATCGTTAGCAAGAATACGCTTATTGCAGCTCCGGGAGCTTATTATGGGAAGTCACAATCTTTAAAGGGAACCAGGATCATTGTTCCTGGCCAGGATTCGGATTCTGGTGGGAATAGTGGTGGCTGCTGCATGTCGTCCTGAATTTTTATTGAGTTCTGGAGGTATTTTTATTTATCCGAAATCATAATATAACTGGGAATGATTTATGATTTATGTTTTATGTAGAATAGGGAATTGTTGTTGATGAAGTTGATTTAGATAGTTTGTTTAGCTATTTGTGTATACAGTTCATTAAGTTGTTCACTGGACATCAGGGGCCGAGCTACAACCCTGTCTATGGAATCTGACATGTATTTGTGTTTAAAAATTCACTTAATATGTATAAACAATTTATCCAGAATCTACTATGCTTGCTGTTCTAAAATACAACACTCATAAACTCAAAATCCTAGCTTCGTTATAGTTACAAACACACTAGTATGGTGAATGGGAATGATAAAAAGAGCTTGTAAGAGACATTATCCGCAAGGGTCAAGGTCTTGGGAGCCCGAGCACATCAAGATCACAACAATGTAGATCCACCTCTGCTTGTTACCTCTATCACGGTGATGTTTTGATGTTTTACTTGCATTATTACATTGAGTACTTACCAACTTCCTAACTTCTGGCATGACTAGGTTCAGCTTCGTCGTCATCACTAGCTTCTTGTTCCTGCAGGAAGCAGAGAATGCTAAAGAAGAGAGAGATGACTAGCTTATTAAGTTAAAGAAAGTTGACGAACTATCTAAAACGGAAAGAGAGCAGTAGTAGAACCTAATTAGAATGTGTAGCAATTAGTTATATAGCTAGCGGAATAAGACATACCTTGTTATTGAACCTCTGCTGTATTAATTTATTCAGATCATCTACTTTTAGCTTCTCATAATCGAAGATCACCCATTCTAGATTCTGTGTACTCATAGATATTCCCTGTTGGACAAACGTCTTCATTTCAGGGCAGCGATTAATATGCACTTCCTTGAGAAATGGAAATTCAAGAGCATGCTCTGTCAGAAAGAAATGCTCCAGCTTAGGCAGATAATTAAGATACAGCTTTTCCAATCGGGGAAATAAGGTCATGATTCCTTCTCCTTTTGTGATCACTTCTTCCATTGATTGACAATTTGTTATGCATAACACTTGGAGATTCAGAAGACCTTTGGTCACTGATGGAGACATCAAGTTTCTCAATTTTCCACAATGCAATACTTCCAATGTTTGAAGTTTGGTGAAGTAGTCAGTTGGAAGTTGGTGAGAGCATAGAGCACTTAGACCCATAAATATCTAGCACTTCCAGATTGGGACAAGAAACCTGCGAGCTTTGAAGTATCAAACATGCTATTGGAACAAAACTAGGTTACACACATTTATTTATACTAGTCCTCAAAATGTGCGTTGCACGTTTGTCCCCTAATTGACATTAGAAAAGTTAATTAATTTATATAAGTAAATATATCATAGTGGAGCATACATATATTCATCGCTAAGTTCAAAGCTAAGTCTAAGTTTCTTGAACTATATATTAAAGGATTTGTATATAAAAAATTAAATATAAATTCTAATACAATAAAATTCAACGTAACATTTGCACTAATTTTTACTTTACATTATTTTTTATTTTATTTTTACTTGTGCATTAATTTTTGTATCTCTCTGTAATAGTTAAGTACTTGGATTTTATAAACATTTGAGAATACATATAAAAATGAAAAAGTACAAACATGTTGTTTTAAAAAGATAAATGATTATCAAACAACTAAAAATACATAACTATAAATCTTTATCAAAGACTTACTCTTTTACGGGTCTAGTTGTGAAAATATTCTGCGGGATTTAACATGCTTACCCTCAAAACAATTAATTATAAATATAAATTGGGATTACCTTGATTATATTTATATCCTAAAGATAGAAGAAATGAAGAATATAAAAATGTAGTAATCAATTACGAAATTATATTTAAAAACTCAAAAAGATGGAGATATGAAAAATAAAAATTCACTTACAACTTCATATTGGAGGATATTCATGTTGTAACTATGATAATTTACATATTTCTCAACAAAAAGAAGATGAATATGCATGAAATTTTAAAGAATACAAATAAATGAATCAGTAAGAATTCTTACAATTACAAATTATTAATGAAAATTTTACAAATGATGTAGACTAAACTAATGCAGAATGAAAGATGAGCACAAATTTGGATGAAAGAAGGAAATATAAATAATGTTGTGTGAGTGTCTTTGATAGACTCTTCATTACCCCACTTATCTTACAAATTAAAATTGAAGGTTATTAGACTCTTCATTACCCACATTTAAGATCTTGCATTAAGTCGAGGTACATGAATATATGATTGTATTAAGTCGAGCTACATGAATATATAACTGCATTAACATCTTGGTCGATGCATGAATTTAAATATAACTATTACTTAATATTTAATTAAATAAATAGATTTAGGGGTAAGATAAGGGCAAAATGGTAATCCAACTTTGAGGTTATATATATATATATATGATATTTTTAATTAGCCAAATATATATAAAAAAAAGTTGTATATGATCTCATTTCATATTTAAAAAATGTTTTTTAGTATCTCAAATATATTAGTATTTTTTTTTCATTTGGCTGAGTCTAGAGCGGTAGGGATAATTTTTGAAGGCCACATGACATTTTTTAAATTAAAAAATTACAATTATATATTTTTTTAATAAAATTAATTATAAATTTATTAACGAAAATGATAAATATGCACCATATTTTAGACGGTAGATATATATGCACCAATTTATTAACAAGAGGTATATTTGCTCAAAATTGCAAAGTTGAGAAGTATATATGCCCATTTTCTCTTAATTCAATGAATAATTTGGGTTTCACTCGTTTGTAAATTTTGTTAAAATCTAATGTTTATTTAAGATTGTTTTTTAAGAAATAATAAGATAGTTATTTTTATTATCTTATTTATTGACCTTCTTTAGTTATTTAATTACAATTTTTTTGAAAAACGAACAATAACATTTTTTAGCACGTTTAATTCCAGTAAAACAATTGCGAGAACAGAAAAGCTATTTTTTCTCTTAATATCTACTGTACATTTAAATTAACAATCATTTATTATTTCTTATTAAATTATAAGCAATGCTACTGTAAGTTTTAATTTTAATTTGTCAATTGCACTATACGTTTTAATAGCAATCTTTTACTACATTAAAAGGAGTGATAAAAAAGATGCACAATAGCGATCTTTTATTATTTTAAAAAAAATATATTTCAACAAAATTCAATAAAATAGTTAAATTGAGCATTCTTTTATTTTTTTTAAAAATTAGTTTAAAATGAAATATTATTTCAACAAAATTTAATGAAGAAATTATTTAAATTAGTTGGATGACTTTCTAAGTAAAATATCATTAGTTCAGTGACTTTCTAAGTGAAATATCAATAGATTAGTGACTTTTGAGTGATAAAACAAAATTGAGTGACTTTCTAAGTAAACTACTCAAAAGAAATGGAACATCTGTTGTCTCCTTTTATCTTGATCATACCTAGCACGGTTCACCCTTTTAAGACTCGCTGTACTCACAGATATTCCCTGTTGGACAAACGTCTTCATTTCAGGGCAGCCACGAATATACACGTACTTGAGAAATGGAAATTCAAGAGCATGCTCTGTCAGAAATAAATGCCCCAGCTTAGGCAGATTGGTAAGATCCAGCTCTTCCAATCGGGGAAATAAGGTCACGATTCCTTCTCCTTTTGTGATCACTTCTTCCATTGATTGACAGTCTTCTATACATAGCTCTCGGAGATTCAGAAGACCTTTAGCCACTGATGGAGACATCAAGTTTCTCAATTTTCCACAATCTGATACTCTCAATGTTTGAAGTTTGGTGAAGTAGTCAGTTGGAAGTTGGTGAGAGCACAGAGTACTTATGCTGTTAGCCCCACAGATGATTAGCTGTTCCAGGTTGGGACAAGAAACCTGCAAGCGTTCAAGTATCAAGCATTGTTGCAGATGGAGTTGGAGCTATTCAAAGAAAACACTAGGTCATAAGTGGACAAGCCAAAACTGCTTACACACATTTATTTATATATTTTTAAAAACCCAAATATATATAAAATTGTATATGATCTCGTTTCATTTTATTTTTTTTCCATTTGGGCTGGGTCTAGAGGGGTAGAAAAAAAAGGGGTGAGATAATTTTTGAAATCCACATGACATTTTGAAATTAAAAGATCACTATTATATATTTTTTAATTAAATAGATATAAATTTATTAACGAAAATGATAATTATGCACCATATATTAGACGATAAAGGTGTATATGCATCTAATTGTATTAACAAGAGGTATGTTTGCTCAAAGTCACAAAGTTGAGCAGTATATTTGCCCATTTCCCCTTAATTCAATAAAATAATTTGGATTTCACTCATCTGCATGTAAAATTTATCATAAATGCCCCTTTTTTTCTATAAATATAAAAAATAGACGAAAAATGGTCTAAAGTGCCTTTATTATTACTTAATAAATCAAAAATGTCATTTTTCAAATAAATATATCATTTATTTTCTTTTTGAACATATTATTTTCCGAATAATATTTTATTATTATTAAATGTTTATCCTACTTCAATTTGAAAAAAATAATATTAAAAATATTTCTTATTTTATTATAAATATCAAAATAAAAATTAATGGTTGATTTACTATGATCTTATATATAAGACATATAAGAAATAAAGAAATAATAGAGCACTTTAAAAGTAATATCTTTTAATAGGAATAAGATTTGTTCAAAAAGAAAAGAAATAATATATTTATGCGGAAAGAAATATTTTTGTTTCAAGTTGTAACAATAGGAACATTTCCAGAACAAACTATCAACGGCAAGAACATTTTCTGACCAAAGTATTGAGGGGAAGAACATTTTGGGACTAAACTATAAATTAAGGGCATTTTTTATCATTTCAAGTAATTTAAGGCATTATTGACCTTTTTTCAAAAAATAAATTACAATATAGCTACAAAAGAATTAGTCTAAAAAGTTGTTCTTACTTTTTTCTTCTTTTCCATATCTATTTACTTTCACACTAAAAAAATGAAATAAGAATATGAAACTCAAATAATGATAAGTTAATAGATCTATAAGGGATATATTTAAAATTTAAATTAACAGTTGAATAAAAGAAGTCACAAATATTCACATCAAATATAGCCCTATATGGATTTTTTAAATAACAAATTAAAAAATTAATTTAAAATTATTTTTTCACTTGTTAGACAAAATGGATATATCTAAGCAATAGACTTTGTTTAAGTAAACATCTTTAATGCTCAAGTAAAAGGTAACATTTTGGTGATAAGAAGCAAACCTTTTCATCAAAAAGAGGATTTGACCTCTCTTGTATCCATTTATTTAGATCATCTACTTTCACCTCATCATCACATTTGAGAATCGGTGTACTCACAGATATTCCCAGTTGAACAAACGTCTTCATTCCAGGGCAGCCACCAATAGACACAATTCTGAGTAATGGAAATTCAAGAGCATGCTCTGTAAGAAAGAAATGCCCCAACTTAGGCAGATTAATAAGATTCAGCTCTTGCAATCGGGGAAATAAGGTCATGATTCCTTCTCCTATTGTGATCACTTCTTCCATTGATTCACAGTGTTCTATCCATAACTCTTGGAGATTCAGAAGACCTTTGGCCACTGATGGAGACATCAAGTTTCTCAATTTTCCACAATGCCATACATACAATGTTTGAAGTTTGGTGAAGTAGTCAGTTGGAAGTTGGTGAGAGCATAGAGCACTTATGTTAGCTGTACCGATATATAGGTATTCTAGGTTGGGACAAGAAACCTGCGAACTTTGAAGTATCAAACTTTGTTGCAGATACAGTTGGAGTTATTGAGTGGAGAAGCCAAAAGTGCTTACACACATTTATTTATATATTTTTTAAAAAGCCAAATATATATATATATATATATATATAAAATTGTATATGATCTCGTTTCATTTTTAATTTTTTCTATTTGGGTTGGGTCTAGAGGGGTAAAAAAAGTGGTGAGATAATTTTTTGAAATCCACATGACATTTTGAAATTAAAAGATCACTATTATATATTTTTTAATTAAATAGATATAAATTTATTAATGAAAATGATAATTATGCACTATATATTAGACAGTAGAGGTATATATGCATCTAATTGTATTAACAAGAGGTATATTTGCTCAAAATCGCAAAGTTGAGTAGTATATTTGCCCATTTTCCCTTAATTCAATAAAATATTTTAGATTTCACTCATCTGCACGTAAAATTTATCATAAATGCCCCTTTTTTCTATAAATATAAAAAATAGACGAAAAATGGTCTAACGTGTCTTTATTGTTACTTAATAAATCAAAAATGTCATTTTTCAAATAAATATATCATTTATTTTCTTTTAGAACACATTATTTTCCGAATGATATTTTTTTATTAGCAAATGTTTATCCTACTTCAATTCGAAAAAAATAATATTAAAAATATTTCTTATTTTATTATAAATATCAAAATAAAAATTAATGGTTGATTTACCGTGATCTTATATATAAGACATATAAGAAATAAAGAAATAAAGAAATAATAGAGTACTTTAAAAGTAATATCTTTTAATAGGAATAAAATTTGTTCAAAAAGAAAAGAAATAATATATTTATGCGGAAAGAAATATTTTTGTTTCAAGTTGTAACAATAGGAACATTTCCAGAACAAACTATCAACGGCAAGAACATTTTCTGACCAAAGTATTGAGGGGAAGAACATTTTTGGACTAAACTATAAATTAAGGGCACTTTTTTTTTTATCATTTCATGTAATTTAAGGCATTATTGACCTTTTTTCAAAAAATAAATTACAATATAGCTGCAAAAGAAATAGTCTTAAAATTTGTTCTTACTTTTTACCTCTTTTCTATTTATTTTCACACTAAGAAAATGAAATAAGAATATGAAACTCAAATAATGATAAGTTAATAAATCTATAAGGGATATATTTAAAATTTAAATTAACAGTTGAATAAAAGAAGTCACAAATATTCACATCAAATATAGCCATATATGGATTTTTTAAATAACAAATTAAAAAATTAATTTAAAATTATTTTTTCACTTGTTAGACATAAAAGATATATCTAAGCAATAGACTTTGTTTAAGTAAACATCTTTAATGCTTAAGTAAAAGGTAACATTTTGGTGATAAGAAGCAAACCTTTTCATCAAAAAGAGGATTTGACCTCTCTTGTATCCATTTATTTAGATCATCTACTTTCACCTCATCACCACATTTGTGAATCGGTGTATTCACAGATATTCCCTGTTGGACAAACGTCTTCATTTCAGGGCAACCATGAATATACACTTTTGTGAGAGATGGAAATGTAAGAGCATATTCTGTCAGATAGAAATGCCCCAGTTTAGGCAGATTCTGAAGCTTCAGCTCTTGCAATCGAGGAAATAAGGTCACGATTCCTTCTCCTTTTGTGATCACTTCTTCCATTGATTCACAACGAAGTATTTGTAGCATTTGGAGATTCAAAAGACCTCTGGCCACTGATGGAGACATCAAGTTTCTCAATTTTCCACAAAATGATACTTTCAATGTTTGAAGTTTGGTGAAGTAGTCAGTTGGAAGTTGGTGAGAGCATAGAGCACTTATGCCGTCAGCCCCACTGATGTGTATCTCTTCTAGGTTGGGACAAGAAACCTGCGAACTTTGAAGTATCAAACTTTGTTGCAGATACAGTTGGAGCTATTGAGTGGAGAAGCCAAAAGTGCTTACACACATTTATTTATATATTTTTAAAAACCCAAATATATATAAAAAATTGTATATGATCTTGTTTCATATTTAAAAAACTTTTTAGTATGTCAAATACATTAGTATTTTTTTCCATTTGGGCTGAGTCTAGAGCGGTGGAGATAACTTTGAAAATCACACGACATTTTTTAAATTAAAAAATTACTATTATATACTTTTTAATTAAATAAATATAAATTTTTTAACGAGAATGATAAATATGCACCATAAATTAGACGGTAGATGTATATATGCACCAATTTTATTAACAAATAAATATATTATTTATTTTCTTTTTGAACATACACATTCTTTTCCTAATAATATTTTTTTTATTAGCAAATGTTAATCCTACTTCAATTGGAAAAAAATAATACTAAAAACATTTCTTATTTTATTATAAATATCAAAATAAAAATTAATAGTTGATTTACTATGATCTTATATATAAGATATATATTATCAGTATAAAGGGTACATTTTTTAATAGTTAAAGTAATTTAAAAATAAAAAAAAACAATAATAGAGTACTTTAAACGTAATATCTTTTAATAGGAATAAGATTTGTTCATAAAGAAAAGAAATAATATATTTATGCGGAAAGAAATATTTTTGACTCAAGTAGTAACAATAGGACCATTTCCAGAACAAACTATCAACGGCAAGAACATTTTCTTACTAAAGTAGTGAGGGCAAGAACATTTTTGGACTAAACTATAAATTGAGGGCATTTTTATCATTTTAGGTAAGTAAGGCATTATTGACTTTTTTTCAAAAAATAAATTACAATATAGCTGCAAAAAAAAAAAAAAAGTCTTAAAATTTGTTCTTCCTTTTTTCTTCTTTTCCATATCTATTTATTTTCACACTAAAAAAATGAAATAAGAATATGAAACTCAAATAATGATAAGTTAATATATCTATAAGGGAGATATTTAAAACTTAAATTAACCGTTGAACAAAAGAAGTCACAAAAATTCACATCAAATATAGCCTTATATGGATTTTTTAAATAAAAAATTAAAAAAATTAATTTAAAACTGTTTTTTTACTACTTAAACAAAAAGGATATATCTGAGCAATAGAATTTGTTTAAATAAATATCTTTAATGCTCAAGTAAAAGAGAGCATTTTGGTCATAAGAAGCAAACCTTTTCATCAAAAAGAGGATTTGAGTTCTGGAACTCAGGTAGTTCATCGAAGATCATTGTCCGTAACAGAGGGAACTCAATGCGCTCAACATTGTCACTGCAATAGTGAGTCAGGGAATGCAGATCTCCAAGCTGCAAGTAATATAAATTGGGGAAATTAATTACTTCATGTGTTGTCTTTAATAAATGTGTCATTGAATCACATCCATTGAGGCCGAGAGATTTCACATTCTGAAATTCACTCAGCTGCAACTCCGTCAACACATTATTAGAGCCCTCTCCGTATGAATGTACAAATTCGCTCTCCTTCAACAGTTGGCAGATCCAATCACCCAATGGGGCAGTCTCCATGTCATCTAAACATATACTCTTGTCGGAATCATCAATGCTTGAAATCCTAAAGTATGCTGCACCCATATGAAGAGTGTACCGTGTCAACTTGGAGGGAAGGCCAAGGTTACTGTAGATCACGTCACTCAAATTTTTTACTCCCACCAGATGTAGTTCCTCCAGTTGAGGTAGTTTTGATAACACCCCTCCTGAAATCCTTTTAAGTGTTTTACTATAATTCCAAAACTCTAACTTTATTAGCTTGGTCAATTTTCCTATCCCCTCTGGCAGCTCATATAACTCACAATCTCTTATGCTGAGAATTTTTAATTCGACAAGTTCCCCAATAAAGGATATGTCATCCAACCTTAAATTACTCAGACACAGAGTCCTCAAACTTGACAAACTCTGAATGGATGCTGGAAAATGCATAATGGACTGCTCATATCTGTGTCCCCTCAGGCTCAAGACATTGAGGTTACTCATTTCATCAAAAAAATTGTCCTGTAGTTTGAATGGATCTTCAAAACGGAGTTTCAACATTAAAAGCTTCAGTTTTGTGCAAATTATTGGTCTAGGATGCTCATCAAATTTATTTGCAACAATTGACATGTGACTGAAATGCTCATAAGAAGTTCTACTTGGGAACTGTTCCGAGTTAACATCGTGACTTACCATAAAGTTATGCTCTCCTTCAGACGCAATACTTATAGCCACATCACGGACCACATCATGCATTTTCACATGATTTTTGTCTGAACCTTGGGATAACAAGAAACCATCTTTCAATATTTCTAACAGAAGACACAACCTATTTCTTGCATCTTCTAAATTTTCAATTCCCGAAAAGATGCCAAGCCCCATTCCAAATAAATGCAATTCTTCAGTCCAAATATTACTATCTTCCTCGAATAAAGAACAAAGCAAAAAGAGGTACTTTGCTTCATTTTCTCCCAAGTGATCATAGCTTAGCCTCAGAGATTCATACACCTTTTCATGCACTCCAGGGATATTTCTTGCTTCTGCACGACGTAATTGTCTAAGGGCATCCTCCCACGAAGGCTTGGTTTTACGCTTAAGTGCTCCTGCAACTATAATAATTGCAAGCGGCAGCCCCTTGCATTCTTTGGCGACCTCTTTTGCTGTGCCATGAATAGAAGGAACGTCAACTGAATCACCAGCTTTCTCCTTGAAAAGGCACCATGCTTCGTCTTCAGATAATGTTCCAACTTCAATGATCTTCTTAGCTTCCATTACTTCACAAACATTTCGGGATCGCGTCGTCAATATCACTTTGCACCGATGGTTATGGTTGCTACCGCTGGGAATTCCAAGTTTGTCTAGATCATGAAGGGCCTCCCAAACATCATCCAAGATTATAAGGTTGCAGCTGTTCTGATCCATTAACCTTGTACGCAGCCGATCTCCACGACTCCATAGATTATCCCCTTCTAATTTCAGCTTGAGTTCTTCTGCGATCTGACCCTGAAGTTTTTTCACATCTGGTTGTTGACTGACAGTTACCATGACGACATCTTTGAACAACCTTTCTTGTTTCACCTTTAGTCTGATTTTGTCAGCCAGTGTTGTCTTACCAACACCTCCCAAACCACATATCCCAATCATAGTGACCCCGTCATCTCTCAAAGCTGCCATGACCTCATCCTCTTTCAATTTTCTGGAGTCAAACACCTCACCATAGTTACTAGGTATAGCCTCACTTTGAATTGGATGATCAAAGGAGATTACATCAGGCCTGTTGCTTTCATTTTGAAGTTGAATCAACTCCAGTGTAATTTTCTTAGCTCTCCTGCTCATCGAGTAACGTGACTTCAGGTTTGGACACCAACCATAAAAGCAACCCCTTTCAACCTCAGTTGTACCTTGCCTTACAGCTTCCACACGTTCGGTAGTGGTATCAACACTAGTTAACCAAGCCTCGCCATTGCGTGAAATGCGTTTTAAGTTTCTCCGGGCAACTTCCGCTCTTTCCTTCACCTCACTTTTGATGTTCTTCAGCTTCTCAGATTCTTTATCCATACATCTGATGTTGCTCTTGTAGTAATATAAATACCCAATCCCTCGCGCAACTGGCTGCATCAAGCAACCTGTGACTTTTTCCACAAAAATAGCTAAGAATTCCATCGCCAGTATAGTTTAGTAATAAGCCTTTTTTCAACTATCAAGTCTGAACACTCTTATTGTTTTTTTTTTGCTTTCTAATTCTCTTTGGGAAGTAAAGGTGTGAAAATGGTGGAAATGGATAATTTGGTATGTAAATGAAATGTGAGAGAGCTGAATTGGAGAATTTGGTATGAAAAATGAAAGGTAGAAGAGCAGCAATGTAAAATTTGGTATGAAAATGAAATATGAGAGAGCGGAAATGGAGAATTTGGTATGAAAAATCAAAGAGTAGCAATGTTTGAGAATTTGGTATGAAAACGAAAGACCAGAGATCGGAAATGGAGAATTTGATACGAAAATCAAAGACTAGCAATGTGAGAGAATTTGGTATGAAAATGAACGATCAGAGAGCGGAAATGGAGAATTTGGTATGAAAATGAATGCTTAAGAGAGGCAATGGAGAGTTTGATTGTGTTATTCGAAGCAACAAATTCACAGAGATTTATAAGCTGACAAAATAATATCTTTAAAGTGAGAGTATTGATTAGGTAACATATTAAAGTAGTGAACATATCTGATTCCATATCTTCCTTCACTCAAACTCATGTTACGACTTTTCCGAAATATATGCTTTCTTGCAATGGTAGACACTATAAAGAAGAAAAAGAGGAAAAATAATTGTTGCTTTTTGGAATTTTCCATTTGCTTGCCAAGTACTCAAAGATCAGACTTTGTCCATACATTCTCTCCAATATTTGACAAAGTATATCCTTTCCAGTTTCTTCCGATCTTCCTAAGCTTTGGTGCACAGAGTTACCTAGTAGGACTTTATTTTAAATGCGATGATTATTATAAAAGAGATAAGGCACAAGTACCCCTCTAGACTATGAACGAAATCCCAGAGACACACCTTAACTAAACTAAGGTCCTATTACCCCCCTGAACTTATTTTTTTTTGTAATTTTGTACACCTTTTGTCTTATGTGGCACACTCCATGACTCCACGCAATTGAGGCTCGTGAGAGATATTTGGATGCCCGCGGAAATTGAGCGGGTTATTTATCAACTCAACCCATTTTGACCCGCCCAAATTCAGCCCAACCCGCTCATTTGTCATATCTAAATAGAAGCATGTGCACAGCGTGTGTGAAGATGCCTATATTCTATTGGGGCCTAGCTATGCAAGAATAGTCTTATTTCTTATGTTAGTATGTTGTTTGTAAGTAAAAATCTGGATCCGTCCTCCCTTCTAATTCCTCCTTCAGTATCTTGTCTTGATAATATTTATGAACCTACACTTCATATTATGAAGGAAACTATGATCTTGGTTATTATTCTCCTAGTTTGAAATGCATAGAAATGTTCAAACACATTTTTACAAAAGGAACTTGCATTATTCTGGAGTCGAACTCCTCACCGCTGTTACTAAGGTATAGCTTCAATTTCAACTGCAGGATAGGAAAAAACAGCATGATATTTCAAAGTTCAATCACATCCAGTGCAATTTTCTTAGATTCACTGCTCAGAAAGTAATGTGACTTCAAATTCTACTTCACCGCGTTACACCTGCGACATCTACAGTAGGGGTATAAACACTAGTTAACCAAGCCTCAACAGTGGGTGGAAATGACTAGTAAGCTTCTCTGGGAAGCATCCACTCCTAGCTGCACCCCGCTTCTGAGATTCATTATCCAAAGATTTTATGTTGCTCTCGTAGTAAAAGAAGTACCCAATCCTTCGCATAACTTGTGGGATGTTATGATACAAAAATATAAGCTTTATATCTTTTTCTACTCACAATTTGTAACATTTTCCAAGTGAACTGCTACGACTTGTTGATGTTCTCCAAAGAGTACATATCTGTATAGACTTTCACTGCTCAATGATTTGCAGAATACATAATACGTCCCTGAAATAGTTGGACAATGACCAAACTTAATCCTAAACAAATGAAAGAGTGGTCAGATTCCAAGCAAACAAGTAATAACCAATCAAGGCAATCTTTTCATAAGAACTGAATAACATGATCCATGGTTTTGTGATTCTAAATATAAGGGATATCTTGTTCTTGCCAACCAAGAACCACAATAGTCTGTAAAGACAAATACTCATTGCATCAAGAAAACTTGAAATATATGACAGACATCCTCTCAACTCAACTTTTACTCTCCTTGCATCTGGAAAAAAAAGACAATTTAAAAACTCAAAGCAAATCAAACCATATAAAGGAAGTCATGATAAGGTAAAAAAAAATCCTGAGGTGGATTATTGTGCACCAAAATTACAAGTCCTCAAATTTCCATCACTCAGCAGAGGATAGAAACTGAAATCTCAGGCAGGCAGCCACCTTCTCTATCTAACTATATCGGAAAAGGGAAACTCAATTCGATTTGCAAATGGATTGTACTCTTCAATGGGTTCTTTCTTATTGCAGCCACTTTCATCCGCAATGTGATTGGTTGTCAAATTTGAAGATAAGTTCCTCACCATCCCTTCTTTTAAAGAAAAAGGATCAGGTGTGAAAGAGAAAAGAGAGAAGCCTGAATTTCTGGACTCCTCCTTTTCACCGGATCCAGCAGTCGTTGACTTCTCCATTGTGTGCTGTCCTACTGGAGCCATCCTTTGCACATTAGCATCCTGATGGGGATCTTTTAACCTACCAACTGTTGAAACCCTGGCATTTTCCTTGATGCATCTGTCACTGGTTGGAGCAACTGACTGAAAAACAGGCAAGTGACCATGGTTAATGGGTGGAGGGATCAGATGCTGCAGGGCACCATGCTGCATGAAATGGGCATTCGCATTTAAACCATATGAAAATGGAGTAGCAAATACATAATGGTTTGGATGAGGAAATGGCATGAACCCATTTACAGGAGCAGTCGCCCAAGAAGGTGGAGTTTGATAATAATAGTCCATTGCAGGAACTTGAAACCTTGGGAAGTGTGTGCCTTGACTGTGGACTGGTGGACGCAAGGATTGAGGTCGCATGCCAAGAGTCCCATTCACATTTGCATTTGTTGAAGCAGCTGTGGTCGGGAAACTTCCCACAGGAGTTCCTACAGAATTTGGTGTCAGGGAACTGACATCCTCACCTCTAGCAGTAGCAGTTCTTTTTTCTTGTGCAACTTCGTAGCATTCAGCAAAAGCATTCTGCATAACTTCAGAAGTTTCTCTTCCTTCAGAGTTTTTGCTGCAATCTTCTGAATCTGACGTCGATGATGATTCTGAATTATGTGGATTTGAAAAGGATGTAGCACTGTCTCCCTCACTAAGGCAGGATGAGCAATTATCAGAATTAGAAGAGCTGCTTTGTGATAAACCCAAAGTCCTCTGAGAGGAAGACCTCGGCATCAGACAAGAATCAACTTCATCTTCAGCCACTTCTTTCACATAACAAAGTGATTTATCTTCCAAGTGAAAACCACTTGCACAGTTGTTTTTAGTTTCAGAACTAGACTTTCTTAATTCTTGTATGCCCTTTTCTTCATTTAACTGAAGAGAACTGGATACTCCCAAATTATTAGAAATAGAAAGCTCGGGATGCTTATCAATTCCAGTGCTCTCAATCTGGAAAGTTGAAGATCTCAAGGTAACATCAGAGTCAGAGCTGCTCCTTGGATATTTCTTTCGCAATTCCATTGGTTCCCATACCTTCTTAATAACAGATGAATCTCTGCTAGACAGATTATTACGTATAGCCATTTTGCTTTTGGGTCTTGCACAATTTTCACGCACATATTCAACCTGATTATATTTGGTTCCATAGTAGGGCTTGGAGATATCTGATTCGCATCCTAACTTACTCACAGGTTTGTTGTTCCCGATTCCTCTGGCCATGTTTGGGTACAACTTAGCTCTGTCGTCACTGTGTTGGTTACAGCTGCAATCTGAGGATTCATATCGGTCATACTTCCTGATATTGGAACAATTCAACTTCTCAGCAAACTTAGAGGCACCATCTTTCATGCTGGATTTTGCAGCATTACTTCTTAATGGCTTATTTAACCTGTTGGTACTCCTTGAAGCTTCAAAGTTATCACAGCGATGTCTTGGCTCATACTTACTTGCCGCACCTCCACTGCCTGAAACAGCAAATCGACGTCCATCAAACCATTTCAGGCTTGAATCTGGTTCAAATTCTTTTCGAAATTTCAACCTCCCAGAATATCTCATATGGTCAGCTGGAAATGAGCCATTCCCCTCGTTCATATTGAATTCCTCAAAATAATCATCGGAGTTGATTTGCATACTCGGGTGATTATATCCATCCAAAAGTAGATCATCTTCATCATTCGGCGATAAAGGGCTGGATAAATTAACTTCCCCAGCTTCACTTACCGAGTCTGTATAGCCCATCAGATTAGATTCCTCATCAACGTTAGGTGATAATTCCTCCTTTGAAACATCATCAGGGGTAAAATTACTTTGGTTTGAGTCGCAACTTTTCTTCTCTCTATCCTTTTCTTTTTCTCTTAATCTCTCCTTCCTCCGCAGCTTCTTTTCCTTTTCTTTTATCCTCCTCCTCTCCTTGCGTTCTTCTTCTTCACGTTTTTCCTTCTCTTCTTCCTCGAGAAGTTTCATCTGCGCAGATTATCAAAGATTTAGAAATATGCCTCTGAAAATTGGAAATGGCATAATAATCTCACAAGTAGGACTACCTACACCAGAATTATAACTACTAATACCTGCTTTTCTAAAGTAACAATCTCCTTGCAGGCGACATGAATGCGCTCCTCCAGCAACTTCAATGCAAGACATACAAATATGCTATGTGCATTTTGCCGTGCAGTTCCTTCTCTAAAAGCTTTTTCAACCTGCAAATAACTTCAGTGTCAAAACACTTCCAAGCACTACAATGACCAAAAGATGAAATCAATTGTCTAAGAAAGTCTTGGTCCAAGAAACGGAGACCTCAACTTTTCAAGGCAGATTCATGTAATTGTAGAGTGTATCAGAGCAAATCCCCATCACAGAAAGAATGAAGAACCAGACTTGCAACGACTAAGCATAGGACATTAAAAAGACAAAGCTACTACGTTACATTGTTTTAGGTCTCCCAACTTTTAGAAATACCACAGAAAAACAAAGATTGTCAGAGCAAATCCCCATCACAGAAAGAATGAAGAACCAGACTTGCAACGACTAAGCATAGGACATTAAAAAGACAAAGCTACTACGTTACATAGTTTTAGGTCTCCCAACTTTTAGAAATACCACAGAAAAACAAAGATTGTCAGGAAGGAAGTAGCTAGAAATACTACTTACAGAGTCATGTAGGTATATGATTAAAGTTATTTCTGTTACTTAACTAGGCAGCATACAGGCAAAAAAGATTGTCAGGCAGGAAGTAGCTAGAATCCCAAGCAAAGCAGACTATAAACCTCTCTATTGCTTAAGAGGCATTTAACAAAGCAAATCAGTATTTTATTGATAATTATAACCAAGTAAATAAACTGAAGAGTAAAAAGGATCAAAGTAGAGCGAGAGCCGCTCCAAGAGCAGCTTGACAGTTGACCCAGGCACTTGATTAATGACAAAAGAAGCAAAGGAGAGACTTGCCTGCTCCTTAAAAATTACAGTTGCAGCATCTAGAAGAAATTCCCGAGCAAGTTCAGGACTCTTGGCATGTTTTTGAGGACGAGAGCATTCACCATCTAGTTCATTTCCATCCTTGTCCATGGAATCCTCATCCTGAAAAGAGAACATCAAGCAACATCCATAAGGTGAGAAGTTCTGACATAAAGAATACCATACCATCCAAAGAAGCAACTATAGACAATCATAGTGGAGACAGGAGGCATAGTTAGTAAGCCTAACAAACTTGACTACCTCTTCTTCTTCAGCCTCTTCAGCATGCTCAAAGAACCTCCTAATGCTTTCCCCTCTTGTTATTGTAACAAAACCATCCCCAACCACAAGCCTGCAATGTACACATTGTTGCCCCTTCAATGCATGTGCTTTGACAGAAAGTTCAGTACATCTACCATCCAATTTCCATGCCCGTAGAGTGATATAGCAGGCATTGAAACCGCTCAAGTCTAGACCGCTGACTTGCACTCTTCCACTCAAGCCAACATTTTCATAGTCCAATATATCACATTTTCCTTCTCCAGTTCCAACTGCCCATTCAAAGTGATGATATGTCCCAAAGGTATCAATGAACGCCTGATGCCAGTCAGCTACAATTGTGTCGTGAGAAACCTGAACACAAGAGAGTAAAATGGCATTAATCTTGGTGCAAATAACAGCCTCTTTCACGTTATCTGCACTAAGTTCCAGGAGTGGTAGCATTTTTTGTCAGTAGCATTAGCATCTTAGGTCTCCCTGTTCCTCCATGTTTGCTCTCCTTTAATTCCACATTTGGTCGGTAACTGGGATGGTGTAGTGGAAGGGAGAAGTTGGGGCCACTGATTCACTCTCAAGTCCTTTTAACACAACTGAAATGCCATCAATGAAATGATATGCAGAAAAGACTATTGACCAAAATGGGAACAATTTACTAATAATCCATGAAACTAAAAACTAGAAGGGTAGAAGAAAGGGCTAAATTTAGTTAAATCTAAAAATTACTAAAATGGTATTTAAAAAAAAGGCAAATATCAGTCCCCTATAGATATCCATGGAAAATGAAACTAGGCACAAACTAGCTTGCTTCCACTTCATACTTTGCACACCACATGAACAATGAAAGAGATGAACATGAAGAATTGATCACACCTCATACTGGAATGCTGCATCAGCAACACAAAACCAAATACTGCAATGAGGTTCTCTGCGCATGCGTTTCAACTCCTTCAGCTCCTTGAATTCACGGATAACATTCCTTCTACAATCTCTACAAAATCTCTTGCTATCAAACCTGTGACAAGCAACAAACACACAATAAGTTAATCATCTGATGGAATTGCCTCTAAGTACATTAGAGATATTAGAACAGATTTCATTCATAAAACAGGGAAACCAAATGACAACTGCAAACTGGATATTAACTTTGCTAACATAGAGCAGGCAAATATAAAGATTTCTAGTCTAAATTTTTCCTAACATCATACCACATCATAACCTGAACTTCAACTTCCAGCATGGTAAAAGGTAGAACCAAATGCTCATAGCATTGCTAATATTAAGTTCCTTAAAGAAAACGTTGTCTATGATTAAAAAGGCCAACATTGATTAGATGATGCTTCAGGTCAGAAACAGAAACTGTTTAGCTTTTGCACATCACACCATTGCTCTAGCGGCTTCTAGACCATGTCAATCTAACTTTATGAACCATGACGATGAAGTCCAAAGAAACTTATTTTCCAACAATTGTACCACGATATATATCTACAAACTTTTTGCACCACTCTTCATTGTCACCAATAAGATGTAGTTCTATCACAGCGTAAAATAATCTTATCCATTCCTGAAACCCAATTGCAAAGAACATACGCTACCAAACACCTACAGTAAAAAAAAAGATCAACTGGCAATGACACGACACTTGCGAATTGGCAGATTCCTGAACCTTCCCATGACCGCATGTGTGATGTCATTATTTCTCCAAACCAAAATTACACAGCGAAGGCAAGGTATCTGGTACCGCTGAACTTTATACTAAAATTGAACCCATGGCAAATTAACATATGTGGGCTCATGAAAATTAAAGATCCGGATATTTGCCCACAGGCACCAAGCAAATGAAAGCATATTTAGCTGCCAAATGCATATATCCTTTAACTTGGGAAGCTAATTAAAGACTACTATATACTCCAAGGCCTCAACAATTAAAAGGGAGGGATCTGGTGTCATCCTTTTATTTTATCTGGTTATATTCCCAAATTATGGACAGAAAATAAACGAGCTCCAGGCAAGACAAGATGTAGTGCATATAAGAAACTTGACGGAACGCTAATTATTGTGCCAGAGGTCCTTCACCATATGTAATTGGAACAAACTATCATTAAGTTAGTCACCAGAAGAGCTTCCTGTGCCAAGAAGAAAGTCCTTAATAAGCATAAACTTAGACAGCTTTACAACTGATTTTTCTAATTTATTACTCCAAAAATAGCGGTACAAAATTCAAAATATGCATAGACATCATTCACTTTGATAAGGAAATGATTAGAAAAGGTGGAGCCTTACATTTCAGACACTCAAGGCAGCAGAACAGCAAATATCACCCTGAACATACTCGAAATGGAGTGCATTCTTTAACCTAGGTAGCCTTTGCTGAAAAAATCCCACAACCTGAATTTTATTGGAGCTACCTTATTCCAGCTTTGAAATTCTCTAATCTGGTACACATTATCAGGAGAAAAGACTCCACGTGCTATTGATGACTGGAGTGCCGAGTGCGATATCTATCCCTTTCAAGCAAGTGAAATTGATCTTTTTAATAAACTTGTCTCCGTTTAATACCCCCCACCCCCCAATTTGCAGGATTTCACTAGCTATGTTGTTCTCTCTATGTTTAATGCAAGTCATTCACCTTTTAAGATAACTTATAACTCAAGGGAAACTCCACCATATCTAGATTTCAATTTGGACATGGTCTTCCAGTCAGTTCATATGGTGTATTAACTTAAAGAAGACAAGTGCTAAGATCAGATTTTGAACAGTACAAATCCGGAAGCCATCTGATCTACAGAACATTGTTTTTCATAGGATGAGACTACAAAATAATTGAACCCCTCAATTAAACTTGCAATTCCAGAGTTAATAACAATTGTCAATTCAGCACATTTAATGTTGGAATTATATTAATGGATAAGACAAAGAGAGAGGATAATAGTAAGTTTTTAAAGGACAGCAAGCTGAAGAAAGGGCCTTATACGCACCGGTACATGAGCCTTTCAATAAAGTCCTCTTCCTTCATTTTCAGAAGAGACTGTCGCGTCTCTTCCCCCAGGGCAGTCCAGAAGTCTACCAATGTGTCTACAGAAAGTCTGGTAGTATGAAGAGCACATGTTTCTCTTGTTCCATGCCCTCTGCCATAAGTTGCCATCCCTTGGCTTATCCAACCCCTAGCACCTCCACCACAAGCATCAGGATAAAGCAGCTCTCTCTCTCGTTCCCTTCCACGTGAACTGTCAAACACCTGATTCAAAGGGGAAGGTCAGAAAACAAATGGTGGAATCTAGTTCCATCTTGCATATGGTGGTCAATTTGGAAGGAAAGAAACAATAGGTGCTTTAAGAATATTACTAACCCAATGCAGAAAGTTAAAGAAAACTGCATTAATACTCTATATTTTTGGTGTAAAGAAGAGGGTATATATGAAGTAGATCAGTTAGTAGATTTCATAGGCTCTTTGTAATCATGACTATTTGGCCTTTGGATGTTTTTTTGTTTGGTTGCCAGCATACCCTCATTGCTGATGAATACAACTTTACCATTCTCAAAAAAAAACAAATGATGAAAACAAAGAAAAGATATTTATGAGATAAAATAAATTTACATTTTGAAGTCCCTTCAGGGATTTGGTATATAGATAACAATCCAACAAGGTAAGCATCCCATCTCGTGTTGTGGTTAGACCTCCCCAAGGATGGACAGATGGATCTTGAACCTCATACTCAGACCCTCTTGTTGCACGCAACTCTCCATCACATTGATCCTTCAATGTCCCTACTCTGCTGCAAGGATGGTGAGCACCTGCATCCTCATGCTGCAATGACTTCCCATACATGACAATTTGGAAAAAACCTTCAAGCAGTAATCCATTGCATCTAGAACAGTACATGTTCTTACGAGCTTGCTCAAAGAGAGTTTGTTTGTCAATCTTTAGAAGCTTCTGCCGAGCTTGAGGTGATAGCTCACTCCAGAACTACAATACAACCAAGAGACCTTTAACATATACCAGATTATCCAAACGATATTCCCATTTGATATTAAAGCAGCTAAAACTGAAGTAAAATAAAAATCAAGATATGTCCCAATAAAAGGATGAAGTTTAAGGTAACCAAGTTGTTTTCCTTTAATAACCGATAATTCCCCTGTGAGTCATGAATTAACTGACCCAACTCTAATTGTTCTCACATGTTCGGAACTCGGGGAAGTATAGATCCTCCCCTCTACTGTGCTCCACTTAAATACCAACTCTGTGTCAACAGCAAGGCTTAAACTCGTGATGCACACTCAATCTACACATCTCATGCTGCATCCTCACCACTAAACCAAAACCCTAGGGGCTTAAGGTAACCAACCTATCCCAACAAAATACTACATAGCACTTGATTCATAGATGGGCATCTCTATAAATGTCCTAGTGTTGCATCCTGACTAATCACTCTTAGAATTATAACGATTGTTGGAGCGCATATCAACCAGAACTAATCAAGTAAGAGGGGAAAGAGAAACAAGGAAGGTTCGCAAGAAGTTATTAGGGCGGCTCATAGTTAATCAATGTTAAAAAATATTTTCAAGTGAAAACTACACCTATTGCAGATTGGTATGTAATAAACAGCACTTTCATGAAAGCCTATCTGATACAGAATCAGTGTAATATACTAATGATATCCAAAACTATAGAAAGTAATTAATTCGAAGAACCCTCTATCTTTTTATTGCATCCAGCTTATATAACGGTGACATTCTTTCCATTTTGAAACATTTGACATTTGATCGAAGCTGTTTCATTTTTACACAACTTTCACATTTCATTAAACAATTCAAAATTTACACACTGATGTAATCCTTCTCTACCAAAATAACCTTTTACCTATTACTACTACTTTAATATATTCTTCAACTACACCAAATACACTACATAAATAAAATTAACATCCTAACTCCATTTGCAACAAACAGTAATTCATTAAGATGAAAAACCTACTAACAAACAAGCGGATACCTAACCAGTTCAACCCCATTTACCGACAATTGCATAGTTCAATCAAAAAACCATCTGCATATCACTTAGAATTCCAGAAAACACATCAAAACTCAGCAAAAAACAATAAATACAGCAAAATATTCACAAGTTACCAATTAAAACTCAATCACTACCTTCTGAAGCTGATTGTAGCTTATATCATCGCGATGCTTTGACCAAAACCCATTACTCGAAATCGATTTACTAGAAGCATTAAACACCGCAGCTTCATTATCATTTTGCTCATCATTTCTCTGCGCTAACCCTGGCATTTTCGCTTATCAATCTCTTAAACCGATTCAACTTTCACCTATCTATCTACCCATCCTCTCCTCAAATCTCCGCCGTCCGATTCGATTCAGAAAATTTTCACCGAAATCCGATTAATTCAATTCACCGAATTTCAACCTAACAATCAATCGATTCTTCCCCCAATAATCATAGATCGAAATTTCGATACGTTCTTACCAATAAATACAAATATTAATCATATGAATCCGATTAAAACCGTATAAACATGGGATTAAAGGTCTACTGAGAATCTAACAGTGACAATCGAAGACGAAGGATCGAAGAAAATCGAGAATTTAGATAGAAAAAAGGGGGAAAAAGGGGGGCGAAATGGAGGATAGAGGTTTTCGCTGATGAGATTTGGTGCAATGTGTATCTGTATTTATGTACGTACAAATTTTACAGAGAGAGAAGATTTTAGGGAGAAACCAACACCTTGGCTTTTTTGCAAGGGTTAACATTGCAAATTTCCATGGATTTATTGTTTGATAGGAAAATGTCCAAAATTTAATTATATCTCATCATAAATTTAATTTTTATGTGTATATGAGAAAAAAAGTTAATTTTATCTTCCGTTATATTTTAATTAATGCAATTGATGTGTATATATATAGTGTATTTTTATATAATTATGGTGTTCAGACAGTTTCTAACACTGAAATCCGCCATGATTAGAATTGATGAAAAGAAATAGTGTTTTTCTCGATTAGGTTTTGAATCTGAGATTGCACAGTGCTCAATTTACTTTATTGGTCACTAGGTCATAGTCTGAGATGTTTTTTTAATGCCGTTAATATATGACTTTCTGATGTAACCGTACAAGTAATGGAAAAAAAACTCAGTAAAAATGGCGGCATGTATATGTGATGTATTGATATTGTGTATATAGTGTTGAACTGTGTATGTATGTTGTATGACTATGTATCAGAAATGTATATGCTTTCATATTCTTCGATCAGAGATAGCTGAATAAAATGTTTATTGTTGTGAATCAACCAAAAAAAAATACCTCAATCCGCTTCAAAACTCTATATATGAGCACCTCCAATGTTCTCAATTTTTTTAATTAATATTAACTCAAAATGAAGCTTGTTTATGTCGACCCAAAATCTGAAAAAACTCAACAATGACTGTCGAGGTATACTTCAACCAGGTGTTGCTCTGAACTAGTAACATGCTCAAATTCATTCGATCTCCCAAAATGCACGGTAAAAGAGAACACATCTATTATTTATTTAAAAGAAAAATAAAAAATGATCCGCAAAACCTTTTCAATTTAAAATGAATCTGCAAAAATAGATACAAAAGTTGAATCAAACACTAATGAAGACGAGCAAAAAAAATCGACAAAAATTGATAATTGAAGCGTCAATGAAATTCTTGACTGAAAACCGGACGAAGAAGCAGGAAAGAAGGGAAGGAGAGGCCCTTTAATAGCCGGAAGAACGAAAACGAAAAAAATTACATTTCGCTAAAAATGAAAAGTGACCAAATGGCTATTTGTGTAAGAAGTGATAATTGAGTTATTTTAGGTAAGACATTTTGACCTAGTGAATATTTTGTCTAATTTTCGCTCATTGTATTATCTTATATTTTTCTTTCATGTTAACGAAACTCTATAATGAGTTAGGTAAATACCGGACATCTAAATATTTCAGAAAAATAAAATTAAAAAGCCCATTTATATTAGATTGTGTTTGAGGAGAAGATTTGGAGTAGGCATTTTTTATAAGTCTTTAATTAATCAAAAGATCTTCGTTTTCTTTGTTCTTTTTCAACCTATAATTTTAAAATTAAGGTAATGAATTTGTAAAAAAAAAAAAAACGATTGATCATAACTCATAAGTATTTAGCCTTTCGCACAAATAATTTTTCCATCAAAAATGAGGTTGATAAATGATCAAAAAATTAATTAATAATTATGAATTAATAAACGATCACAAAAGAGATTGACTATATGTATGGCTAACTCAATAATAATATTTATGTTGTCCTATTATCTAATAGTTTGCTACTATAAAATATAATAATAATAATAATAATAATAATAATAATAATAATAATAATAATAATAATAATAAAAGAAGTAATTTTAAGCGAGGGTAACTTGAGTAAATATCTTCTATTATGTTTTTAATTGAAAAAAAATTATTATTATAGATGAATGGCCTTTTATAGTAACACCCACTTAGGTATAAGAATAAATATAAAACTTTTTTTAATGGCAAAAGTATAAATGTCATGTAACATACAAATGATAGATTAAAATACTTGATATAGTAAATAAATTATTTGGCAATTTTTCCTTGATTTATTAGATTTCTATTTTAACTATTTCCTCTAGCAAAAAAGGAAAAAAAATTAGAAGGTGGTAATGTCTATTGAGGCTTCGATCACCAACTTTTTTGTGATTCACCAACTATAATCACACAATATTTAATTGTAATATTAATTAATTATTTTACAATTTTGTCAAATTAAAATACATGTATTTAAAATTATATAAAAATATTATAAATCACTAAATTTATGATTGAAAATATCTAAAAGCTTGTAAAATAAAATTTATTTGACTATAAATACAATGATACTTATATTCTTTAAAAGTTAAAATAATCATAATTTACTTATAAATTATTTTCATGTACTTGCAACCATTTGATAATTGTGAGAAAAAAATTAGTAAAATAATCATTTGTTTTTTATTTTTGAATTCAAAATTATTACTCTTGTTTTACATAAAGTGCAAATTATTTAAAGCTAGATCTTGAAATTCACATCTCCAAAATCTACAGTATCATTGTTTGACTTATTTATTTATTATTATTATGTTCTTTCTTCATTATTTATTATTTTTAACATTGACTAATAATTCAAATGGAAAATTCATAAATGTGTTACCTATTTTTCACAACATTGACTAGATTTTTCTCTTATTTAAATGTCCCATAAGATACTCTATGATTTATATAGTTGAAAATAGACAAAACATAAAAATATGGAGGGTAAATAGTATGTCTTTTAAGACTAAAACATGTGTTTAAAGACTAAATATATTGTCATAATTTGGAAAAATAGAAAATTCTTCAAATAAGATAAATGATAGTCCTTTTTTGTGAATATTATTTTAAAATAATGGTTGATTTTAATGTTTAGTCAAAAAAATTTAAAAGGAAAATACATTAAACAAGAGCATGAATATTTTTTTCAAAAAAAACTTAGAAGGTTAATAAAGAGATGACCAAATGTGCCTGGACGAGGCAGATGATATTTTCAAGTTACAATATATAAACGTTAATTAAATAATAAATAAATGTTAAAAAAAAATGAATTAAAAGTGCTCTCTAAGTTGTGCTAGATAATTATCCATCACACAATTTTTAAATTCAATTTATGATAAATTCCGAAAGACAAAATTTTAATATGCCATCAAGTTGGACTAATAGTGTTGTCATAGTGACCAAATGTGAAGAACATATAATGCAAATGTAATTTTAAAAAATATCACAATTACAATATTTCATCTCTTTAGATCATAAATTATTGATTTAATAATTTAATTATGGTTTTGATTTTATTTTTTACCGAGTCAATTTTGTAATGGTTTAAAATTTTCTTGATAACCTCATAATAGTTGAAGATAAATCTTCTAGGTTCATTATATTTTATTTCTCAAGTAATTCAAATAATACAAAATTAGTTCATTTCTTTTAGGGATAATGGTCTGAAAAATACCCCAACTTTGGTCGAATTTGTTGTTGTGTTACTAAACTTTCATGAGGACCTATTACCTCCCTAGACTATTTAATACCGTATTTTAAACATATATATTTGCCCACGTGGACATAAAAAATAATGCAAAATTATAAGTAGTAATGTGTCCACGTGGGCACATATATACTTTTAAAATACACTATTAAATAGTTCAAGGAGTAAAAAATACGGTATTAAATAGTCTAGGGAGGTAATAGGTCCTTATGAAAGTTTAGTATTACAACAGCAAATCCGACCAAAGTTGAGGTATTTTTCAGACCTTTATCCCTTTCTTTTATATCAAATGTTATGCTTTTTCTACTTGCAATTAATCTTCCTAATATTATGTACATTGTATTGTTAATACTTATTCTATGTTGAGAATATAATTAAATAATAAAAGTGTGTTTTGTCTAACAGCTTAAACTTTTATATAAGATAGTCATGCACTTCATCATGTTATCAGAGCCAGGTTCATCCCAATTTGTTGTTCACCGATTTGGACCCCCATTTAGAAGTGTTCACACTCAAATTGAGGTCTAGGGGCGTGTGTGGGCGTGTTAAGAAGTCTCACATCGGTAGAGGGAATAGAAATTGGTCTTTTTATATGGATTTGGACAAACTTCTCCTCATGAGCTAACTTTTGGGGTTGAGTTAGGCTTATGTGTGATATCTTTACATTATACACTAGTAAATCATAGAGTAAATTTAGGTTTAGCATAATTGCGCTCCATGACAAATTTTATGTTTGCTATGGAGCATCAGGGCGTCTGTGTCTATAAAAATGCATTTGTATATGTATATGTTCTTTATGTTTGTATATCTGCATAAAATTTGAATTTGTATACAATTGATTCGAAATAAAACATTTGTATATCAAATCTCTCTCTCTTTATACAACACAAATTATACATTGTAATTTGTATAATTTGTGTTTGTATGAAGTGAGAAAAAGAGAAAGACAAAAGAGAACTGGTAGGGGGAGATCTATATTTGTATAATTATTAAGTGTATAGGACGAAAATATATGTATTTGCATTTGTATATACAGTTTTCTCTCGCTTTATACAAGCACAAACACAATTTATACATTTGTGTTTGTATAAAGTGAAAGAGGCGAGGGAAGTGGTGAGCGAGATTTATGGGGAGAGAGGTGAATGACAAGTATTTGCTACGGATTGGAATAAAATGAAACTATGGTTATATCATTTGGTTTGAATTAGTAGTTTGCTAGTTTATACAATTTTTCCTAAATCATAGTCAACTTAATGAAATTTGATTTTTAAACGCAAATTACCCAATAATTATTGGACCACTCTATTTAAATTCCTTTTTATCACTTTGTCTATTAGTAATTTGCGTTACATAATTATTTTGTGTGTAATCTTAATGGTTAACCTGATATAGATAAATAATCAATTAACTAATAGTCAATTAATCGACATGTTACACCTATGATTGTTATCCGTTGTATTGTATTATATTGTTAGTTTAAATACAATGTTTGTTTTTATGGTTACTTAAATTCTATTATGTCATATTGTTTAAATCAATCGTTAGGTAATGACGAAAAGACCCATTTTATGTAATCGATTTGGTGTGATCGCGTCGTTACTTCAATATTTTCTTCTCATTTTGTCCTTATTTATTATTTAATAATCATATTTCATCTTTTATCTTATCTATTCATAGTAACTCTACTATGTACCCTACTTTTCTTATAGGTTTATCATTCAAATTATGGATGTGTGAAATTATGCAACGATAGAGAACGATACAGTCTATCCAAACATTGTATTCATTAAAACAATACAATACAATACAATAAGACACGATACAAAAAAATATGTACAAGCCATGTGGGTTGACCCAAAGTGCACCCACCAAAATACGATACGATACAATATAATACAATACAATTAGTGGCGGAGCCATAATTTTCAATAGGGGTTCAAAATGTGAAGAAATAGACACACGAAGTAACCGAATGGGGTTCAACATCTATTATATATATCTAAAAAATTATTTTAATTATGTATATATAATATAATGGGTAATGCTAAATGATTAGAAAATTTGGCCAGAAAATTTTAAAAGTCTATAGTATTCTTTTTATTTAAAGTTAAACTGATTTGTTTTTCATTTTTTAATTAAAATATATTAAAGTTAAAAAAGTAAAAATGTTTAAAAAGGTAAAATAACATTTTTTTGAAATTTTCTGGCCAAATTTCTGGCCAAAAGGATTTTTCCTAATATAATTTTCCGCCGATGGGGGTTCGGATGAACCCCAAACTATAAGATGGCTCTACCACGGAATACAATACAATACATTATGAAACAATACATAATAACCATTCAAACAAAGTATTAATTATTTTTTAACAAAATGTAGTATGTTTATACTCGATAATCGAATCAATTATCTTTAAAATCAAGTTGAACGGATCGATATACAGTTCTAGTGAGAGGTAAACACTGGACAAATAAAAATAGACGGAAAGAGGTAAGGGTAAACAAAAAAGAAAAAAACATAATCCTTTCTCTTCTCGTTAAGACTTGAGAGATCCTTTTTCTTCTCTGAAAATCATCATTCACAGATCAGCTCTCTCTCCTATCAACAATGGCGGCGGCGGGATTTTTCTCAAATACCAAATACTCCGACAGCTTAACACTCGTCGGAATTTCAATCTGCACAGCTATAGTATGTGAAGCAATTTCATATCTCCTCATATACCGCACTACTTCATACAAATCCCTCAAATCTACAATCGATAAAGCTTCAAAAAAGCTCGAAACGATGAAGACTCAGGAACCGGTTCCGTCTGTACTCACTAAGAAGTCGAAAACGAAGAAAATTGATCGGGTCGAAACTTCCTTGAAGGAGTCAACCCGGGATCTCTCGCTTTTCAAATTCAAATCCGGATTCGTCGTCGCCGTCGTGTTGTTTATGGTTTTCGGGTTTCTTAACAGTCTTTTTGAAGGGAAAGTTGTTGCTAAATTGCCGTTTATACCCTTTCGTCTTGTTCAGAAGATGAGTCATAGGGGGTTACCGGGTGATGACATGACGGATTGTTCAATGGCGTTTTTGTACTTCCTTTGTTCGATTAGTATCAGGACGAATCTTCAGAAGTTCTTAGGGTTTTCGCCTCCTCGTGGATCTGCTGGAGCTGGGTTATTCCCAATGCCTGATCCAAAGACCAATTGATAGATCCAGCAGAACTGGGTATTTGCTTTTTTTGGTTATTGTTTAGAGTAATAATCTTTTTTTCTACGTAAAGTTTTGAACTTGATTGATTTTTCTGCTCCTAGATTTGGAATTCATAATAAGAACTTTGATTAATTTGAGTTGTAACTGAATTCTGTAGAATTAGTTTTACTTGATCTTTTGCTTATATATTTTGACTCCCTTTTCTACGTGTTGAGCTTTGGTTAACTGTTTCATTGCTTTACTTGAGGTTGATTGTTAATGTGAAAATAGTCCTAATCTGATGAGTCTTCTTTGAGAATCGGACGGATTGGATAAGGAGAATTCATATAGCTGAACCCAACTAGTTTGGGATTGAGATGCTGTCATTGATTTAGTTCATCGAAATCTTTATAGATGATGGGTAGATCTCACCGGTATTGCTTTAATCTTTTGCTATGATGTAGCTCTACTTTTAAAAAGAGGATCTTTGCTATGATGAAACTCTATTGTGTGTGTTTATGTGCTTTACTTTTGGAGGATAAGTAAATACAATCTACTGATCTAGTATTCGATGATTCTTCTATAAGCCAAACCTCCTAACTAATGAGGCTTCTATCTGGATACGCATATAAGAAACTTTGTTGTTGTTTTTTGTCCTTCAGATTGGAATTGTATCCAAGGTTTGGTTAATTCAGTTTTTTAATGAAGTAAGTTGTTGCATTGATGGCATCAAGAGGATGCAATGGTTACAAAAGAGATGTAGTGAGCTCCAGTACATTTGTCTATGTTAGAACTGGGAACTGACTACCAAACAATCTCCATAAAGGCCAGTGTCTGGGGAAAAAAAAGAAGGAAGACATGCTAACATAATGAGATAACTTCTATGGGATGTATTTTTATTTGAGATGCGTCACGACATATTATTTTTCAGTTCCAATTCCTATGATTTCTCTTCTAGTTTATGCCTTTTAGACTGAATTATAGCATCAGAAAACCAAATTCCCTATAGATGAATAGAGAATCTCATTTACCATAGGGAATCTATGATCTTTTTAGTTTCAGGAGCTTTACCTGAATAAATAAACACCAAGCACTATTTAACTAGTTGTTACAAAATTAGTATCAACTTGCCCTTCCTTTTTTCGTCCCCTTCTCATTTGCTACCCTGTCTCTCTATAGTGGTGCGTTCAAGTCCCAAGTCTCTTTGAAGTAAGCTTCGTATGTTCAGTATCCCAAATCTTTCCTAGGACCTCTATCTGTTCATATATAAGAATCCATGGGATGGTATAGTTTCAATAGTGGATTCCTTCGACTTTCACTAGTTTACATTTGCTTGATCAGACATTCAAGAAAATTTCTGGACACTTTAGTTACATGCATCATGATATTCATCGGATTGCAGTTGAAAGTTGGTAGCTTTGATGCTAAAGATAAGTGGTCTTTTACTTGTTACACATTCTCATCATTCTAACTGATTTTATGGATTGTTAATAGTCTGCGTCCTAGTTCTCCGCGATGTACACCCCAACAGTCTGAATGTTAACAGTCACTCAGCAGTTCATTCAGACAAACGTTGGAAATAATTTGGTCTTTCTGGAAAGGAACTCTTTCTTTTTCAATTATCAACTGGTAGATTTTGAGAGCTTGGTGTAAAAACGTTACTCTTTGATTTTGAGAGCTTGGTGTGAAGATGTTGCTCCTTTTACAACAAGTATATCGAACTGTTCTTACTTGGGACACACTTACAGATGGAGTTGTAGGAAACCTTCATCCCATAAACTCGTGTATGCTTTCTTGAACTCTCGTTACTTCGAACAAACTTAGGATGCAATGATAGGGAACCTTGATTCATTACCATTTACCATAGCTTTTCAACAGTAGAATTTGGGTCATGCATATGGAGAACACTACTCCAGAAGTACCCTTCTTGTTAGTATTGTTGCCATGAGTGGTCTTATTTAGGGGGGTGTGCAAAAACCGAACCGACCGATAAATTGAACCGATAAAAGTGTTATTGGTTTATTGGGTTAACGGGTTTTTAATGGTTTTATAAAAAAAAATTATTGGGTTATCGGTTCGGTATTGGTTTTTAATATTGGTTTATTGGGTAAACCGATAACCCATTAAGACTAGTAATTTACTACTTTTACTTGTACATAAATATTATATATAATCTCAATACCTTAGTAGTTACTATCTGTGTCCTTTAGCCTTCAATTCACACTTCACAAGGACTTTGAGTTCACAATTTTATATTATAAAAAAATACAAGATGAGTAGGCTTTTTGCTTTTCTAACGTAAAAGGTTCTTGGCCATTTGTCAAGACCCAGGAATCCGTTGGACATTTCAGCAACATGATGTTGCATTTTAGTGCTTTTACCATAAAGTTGAGCTTTTTCTAAGTGGGTTGCTTCATGCAAGACATTGCTTAAGGACTAACGAGTAACATAACATGTTACTGATAATACATACATCCTCTCACCTTATAAAAAAAAAGAAATACATAATACATGCTCTCTAGAACTTGGTCTTTTAGAATGGTGTTTATACTAAATCATACAAACATAATAAATTAAGGTGAAAATGTGTATTAACTAACTATGGTTTAACGATAGCAGTATATGTGAATGTTTGTGTCATGTATTTATTGATTTAATATAAATACGAGCATGTACAAAAGTTCTTATCTATTGCATTCTCAACCAATTCAAGAAAAAGTGAATCTTGATACTTCATGCAATAGTCAGAAGTGGGCTGGAATAAGAATACTGATGGCCCAATTATTAAAAGAATACTAATGGCCCAATTAAATAATTCAACAAGAAATTTCATAGGGGGTCCTTCTTAAGGGATGTTACAGTATTTAACTTTTGGCCAACTTAAAGAAAGCTTAACAGAGTCATTGGGTGCACTCTTCCTTCCTCCTCCATCGTCATATGTACGATAGAAAATTAAAGACTCGTTACTTATTTATCATTGATTTGTTTGAAGAAACTTAAAAAATATGCCATTACTCAGTTTTTTTTAGCTTGATTGCTTTTGAATATTTGGGTCGAATACAATAATTGTGAAAATTATTGAGATTAGTATATTAGAATGTTGGCTATCAAATTTGGAGTTGATTAGGGCCTATTTTGAAGCAAAAATGTATCGGTGAAATTTCTCAGTAATTTCTAGTGATATGTCAAGTTTGTGAATAATTTCTTTTCAATTTACCACACAAGTTATATTTAAGTCTCGACGATCAGATCCCAGTGATCAACTAGAATTTGTGAAAAATTTAACTTAAAGTTGCAATACAATTTGTACTAAATTATTACTAGTGATTCATTACAATTTAAAAGAAAAAAAAAATCCTATTTATGTAGATCTCCTATAGTTTAATGGTTTCTTTGTGAAAAATTTAATTTAAAGTTGCAATACAATTTGTACTAAATTATTACTAGTGATTCATTACAATTTAAAAGAAAAAAAAAAATCCTATTTATGTAGATCTCCTATAGTTTAATGGTTTCTTTCTTGCTTCTTAGGAAAAAAGTATGCCAGCAACAATGCTTTGGTAACAGACTAAAGTAGTTGTCTTCATTTATAATTTTTTAGCTTTGAACTATATATACTTGTTGACACCCAATTTTGACCCTCCCCGATAATAATTAATTTTTGAGCTTCGTAATCTTCGAACGACTTGAAATAATTAGTTTTATAACATTCAAAATATTTTTCAAGTAATTTTAGTCGCTTTTATAATTTTTAAGTAATATATATGTTTTATATATTTTTGTATATAATTAGTATATATTTTATAAATATTTCGAAAATCATTTCAAAAAGATTTTAATTTTAGTAAGTATGTTATTAAATTAGTTTAGTTTAAATTATGGTTTTAATTTTGAGTCATTTAAGTTTAATTGAGTTTATTATTTTATTTCATTAAGATTAAGAAGCTCATAAATTAATTATTTTAACCCTTCTTATTTAGATTTTTAGCCGAATTTGCTAATCAAATTCAATTGGTTACATTTTAAATTCATTTGGTCATAATTGCAATCTAATGACCAATTTATTAATTCAAGATTTGACCATTTGATCCTACCTTTAAACCCACTTAAATGACCAACTTTGACCCTTTTTCTTTAATTTTTCAGCAGGCTCAATCCTCATTCTCTTATTCCCAGGCCCAATTTCCTTCTAATTTCCAATTCAATGAACTCCAGCCTATCCCTTAGCTCCGACCCGGCCCATTTCCTTTTTCTCTCACAATAGAAACATCACAGCAGCAACACACAATAATACACGGTATCTTCACAGCGTGAAAACAGAGGCACAACGCGACAAAGCAAACGACTTCAAGTGAGACGGAACAGTAGACGGTGAGTTAACGAAAATTCACAGCGAAGAACGAGTACAATCCAGTACTCAGTACTCGTTGTCGTTTTCCTCTTTAGCCTCGACAATCCGTACGTGGGCAGTGCTAGGTGGGGCAATCTCCTTCCTCGAGCGTCCTTGCTCCGAAATCGGACGGCTCTCCTCAACAATCCGTTGCAAATTTGTTGAATTTGGTACTATTGCCAGCCGTTTGAGGCTTATCTCCGAAGGAGATTCGAATTTTGAATCTCGATTTTACCTGTTTTGCCCTCACGTTTTCCCTCCTAAATCAACCTTATTCTTCATCTATTTAAGGTCGTTTTGTCTTTATTCATGGGAGGGGGTCAGCTTACAAAGAGTTGGGAAATAGAGAGGGTTTTTCTTTTACTGATAGGCAGAAAACGGAGAAGGGGTTGAGTTTTTGATTCTTCTTTAGACTTTACCTCTAAGAAAAAAAAATAACATATAAAGAACACACAATAATAGACTTGAGAGGGGGAAGTTTCGAGTTCTGTTTTCTTTTCTGAAACTCTAGTTGAAGTTTCTTCATCGGAATCCTTTAGTGGTGGGGGAATCGTCTTCAACAGCTCGAGTTCAGTTCGCTGCCCCAAGAAAGGTAACTTCACTTCCTTTTGTATTTTGTCCCAATGTTGTGTGTTGTATGTTCCATGCTTGGTGTAGAATCTGATGTTAAACGTACTTGGTTCCTAGTATTAGTGTTTTTTTTATCGTTGCCTATTTTGTGAATTTCTGGGCTGCAACATGAATCTCATTGATTAAGTCTCTTCGGCATTGTGTTGATAGATCAGCTGGTTCGATGTTATGTGTGTATAGCTAGCTGGATCTCTGCTTCATTTTGTTTGATATGAATTGGGATCATTTAATTTTGACTTCTAATGCATTAGCTATATAGTTCGGTTTCCTCATTGTTTACTCGTTTTCTTGGGTCTCTTTTTCTGTTGTTTGATCCATCATTATAAACTCTCACCAATTCTAGCGTAATCTCATAGTATTTATCTATATACTTGAACACTGCTCATTTAGCTCTAATTCCTCTTAACTTTAAGCATGTTTTCAACAGTTGTGAAGTAATATATAGTTTCCTTTACTTACTTTAGTAATCACTGGCTCATTTCTTTCTTCCTTTCACATGCTTAATTCAATGTTATAAGCGGTTAACACCTATTGGAGCCTTAGGTGTTCTAAGATTGCTTTTCTTCGGATATGTGTTTCGTTCTCTTTAAGTTTGCGATACATGAGGCATTTGCTTGGCATGAACTTTGCATTTAGATTGGGTTAATGGGTTGTGTTATCTGGAAAAGATTTGCTTTCAAGTTAAAATCAGATTAGTAGTTATTGCTTCCCTCATTGAGTTCCATGTCTTTCAAGTGTTGGAGTTATTATTATTATTATTATTATTATTATTATTATT
>JAJOOH010010868.1:0-15413 GCA_029582605.1 Solanum gracilifrons | reverse complement strand
AGTATAAAAGACCTCGTAGGAGATATTACATAAAAAATGCTAAAGCAAAAAGAACATTTAGACCAAAGAAAAAAATAACAGAATGTACATGTTATAATTGTGGACAGCTAGGACATTTTGCTAAAGACTGTAAATTACCTAAAAATCCAAAGAAAAAACAAATATCTGAAATAATAATTAACGATGAAATATATACACAAGTAGATTATATAGATTATGAACCAGAAAATAATGATAGTATATATGAATTCGAAACTAACAATGAATTCTCTGAAAATGAAATAGAAGAAAATAACGATGACTGAAAAGGACGTGCAGATTATAAATAAAGAAAGATATACAGATGAAGAGTCTACAGAACAGAAAGTAATTTTTGACATCAACATATTTGAACAAATAAAAGGAAAAGAGTTAGATCTTAGCGTAGACAAAATATTTAAATTACCAATAATAAAGAATATATTTAAAAGACAAAAAGAAGAATATTATGTAGTAAGTCAAAAAGAACATATAAATACATCTTGTGTTTCATGTTTCAGTACTTAAGCGTTGCTTGGGGGAGCATATCCAACCGATAACACCACTGCACCTCCAAGATTGTCCTGACCATACAAAGGTAGATGACTTCAGCCTTGAGGAAAAGGTCAATTTTCAGTGTGGGAGTAATGCTGTGAACTCAATAGAGACATCTGCTACTATTAATGATAAGGACGATCAGACTAGTGATATTCACATTGACAAGCGGCGTCAAAGTACTAGAAGTGTAATTTCACCTACAAGGTTGGACAATTACTTTTGGGCAGGAAGAAAGCCACACGTGAAAGCGACGGTTAGTTATGAAAGTTGTATAAAACTGTGAAAACGTGGGTAGGAAAGGGTAGGCAGTTAATTATGATTCTGAAAGTTCGCACCCTCTTTTTCAGTCTTCTCAACCCAATTCTAGGCTTCTAGTTTCAGATTTCAACTATATTTCCTTGTATTAGTGTTACTAACAGTTCCTTTATTTGTGTCATGTTGTATTGTATTTGTAGTGAGTAAAACAGATCAGTTAATATATATATATATATATATATATATATATATATATATATTTGTGTGTGTGTGTGCGCGCGCGCGTGGGTGTTTGTTTGTTTGTATTGTAAAAGTTGTGAGTATTACAAGTAGTCTATAAAATCATCTATAAGTTGCAAACTGAGAGAATGAAGACAGTGATAGTGAAATTGGTTGATAAACACCAAATGGCTTTTTTAAGATGTAGGCAAATAATAGATGCAGTATTGTTGGCTAATGAAATAGTCAACTCCAGGGTAAGGCAGAAAAAACCTAGGATTCTATGTAAGCTAGACATTGAGAAAACCTATGACCATGTTAATTGGAATGTACTTCAAAAAGACTAATGGACATGGGATTTGGTAGCAAGTGGATTGGCTAGATTAATAACTGCATTTCAAGTGTGAAGTTTTCCCTCCTCATAAATGGTAACACTGAAGGATTCTTCCAATCTCAGAGAGGTCTTAGAAAGGGAGATCCTATGTCCCTATTCCTATTTTTAATAGCCATGGAGGGGTTGAATCCCATGTTCCGGAAGGCAAAGACTAATGGGTGGGAGAAGAATCAGTGCACTTGCTGGGAGATGGAAGGAGCTAGAGATCACACACTTATTCTATGTTGATGATGATCTTATATTCTATGAGGAAAATGAGGTACAAATTAGACACATAAGGGCTATACTCACTATTTAGTAGAGCATTTCATACCTCCGTGTTAATTGGCTGAAGAGTCATCTCCTCCCTATCAACCAAGTTGACAGTTTTCTTGGGCTAGTTGAGACATTGAGTTGCTAGGTAGATGCACAACCAACAAAATATCTGGAACTACCTTTGGGTGCTAAGAACAAAGAGCTGGAAGTGTGTAATGTGGTGTTGGAGAGATAGGGAGGAAACAAACCAGGTGAAGAAGCTAGTATTCGTCCCTAGGTGGTAGGGTGACCCTCATCAAGTCAGTATTAGATGAATCACCTACTTATATGATAAGTTTATTTTCAGTCATCAAGAACATTGAGAAGAAAATAAATAGGCTTAGGAGATCTTTTTTTTGGCAAGGCAACAAAGAAAGGGAAGGCTACAACTTGGTGAAGTGGGATATTCTCACACTTAGCAAAAACCAAGGAGGCAAGGATTGAAGGACCTAAGTCTCTAAAACACTAGTTTACTCCAAAATTGGTTATTGATATTCTATATAGAATATAGAGCCTTATAGAAGAAATGTATATCAGGAAAGTATGGTTTATTTAACCAGTGTACAACTGAAGAGGTGATGGGCACATTTGGATGCAATGTTTGGAAGACCATTAGAAGACTGTGGCCACATTTCAAAAACAACATATGTATTAGTGTTGGGATGGACGGAAGACAGAGTTCTTGAATGAAATATAGATAGAGGTAGACAGTTTGAGAAACCTATTCCCTCTTCTATATACATTAAGTATGCAGAATAATGGCATTGTGGAACAAGCCTAGAGTCAACACGGTTGGAATCTACTTTTTAGGAGAGCATTGAATGATTGTGAAATTGAGGAGGTTGCCAAACTATTAGGGGTTCTTAATGATCTCCTAAGTACTTCTTATAGGTTTGATAAGCCAATATGGAAAATACACAACAAAAGGGTATATATATAGAAATCATGCTATTGAAAGAAGAACTATAATGTCCCACTGATTGAACCAACCTTAGCAAACATATTAATAGTTATCTGGACCAATCTTAACAAGTGTTACTAATGCCATTTGGTTCCAATATATAAACACTCATGAATTTGCAAACACGATATCAAGGAAAATCCTTAATACAAAATTTTAAAAGTCGACCTGCAAGACAAGTATATGTTATTCAAAGGAAAGAACTAGTCACCTAATTTTAATGTGCTTCTGTTAATCAGACAGCTTGATAGAAGTTGCCATTTTGGATAGACCCTTCTTTTACTAACTGGGACTCCTCGTTTCCCACCAAAAAGGTAAAATGGATATTCTTGAATGATTTGTACTAATAAAGAAATATACATACATTTCACTAACTGAATATCCTACTTCTGAGTATCTTTACAATGTAAAAACGCATAATTCAGAAGAAAAAACTAAACTAAAAAAAGCTAAAACACAACTTAATTACCTCAAGTTTCAAAGGCAGCTGGTCATTGATAAACTACAATCATATGAACTCTAGCAAAATCCTGCCCAAAAATATCATGAATACAAAGGTACATAGTGGGAGAACAACATAGTGGGAGAACTAATAGCTTTTTATTCTTCTAGCCCATAGATCCACTCTTCTATTAGTTCATGTTTAGGCTTATAGCCGGCATCCTTAATATTGATAGTTAAATATCCCAACATATCATATATCATGAAATACTGAGGATGCTTCATATCTTTAGATACAAAACAGTGTGGATATCCAGAAGTATCAATCCAACTACAGCCAACCTCCTTTGACATTCCCATTTTGCGCATTCCTCTTCTGATGTTATCGACAGACTGTCAGTTTCCTTCCTCTGCATATATATTTGAAAGCAGAATATAATAGAGAAAAATTCCATCAATCCCCTCTAATTTAAGCAGCTTACTAGAAAGAATTTTCCCCAACTCTAAATTTCCATGCAATCTGCAGGCTGCAACGAGTGATTCCTATCTTCCCAAGACATTACCCTCAACACCCAACTGTTTAGAAAAATTATGAGCTTTATTCAACCGTCCAACTTTCCCTAACATGTCAACCATATAAGCATAGTGCTCTACTGATGGCTCAATCCCGTATTCTACACCGATCAGCTCAAATATTTAAAGGCATGTATCAACCAATTCGGTGTAGCTGCAAGTAGACAGGACTGCTACAAAGGTAACAACATCTCGTTCTAAACCAATCTGTCGCAAAGAGGAGAACATGGTTACACCTAGAATATGTGGATATCATAGCATTAAGTGAAATAACCTGTGAATCCCTGCATTTCTTTATCAGACATGCATGTAGCTGTTGGGAAAACTGCACATGCTGCAACTGTGAAGTTGTCATAAGAGCGGTACAAATTTCACATCATTAGTAGTAACATGATCCTCTGCTTCTACAGCTTCAAGAAAGAGACCAACAACTTTTAAAGGAAAATTGTTCTAAATGTACCCGCTAATCATAGAGTTCCAGATCTCTGTATTTCTTTCACAACTATTCTCAAATATTTTGGTCACCAAATCAATGCAACCAAGCTCAGCATACATAATAATGGCAACACTTACAACAAACAAGTCATTTACATATGCATTACCCAATTTCGCAAGCAACCCATAAAGAACATCAGGCACTTTAACATCTTCTATTTCTGATACAACAGGAAACAGATTAATAAAACAAACAACAGTTGGCTTACATGCCTAATCTTATTATCATAACAAAATACCTCACTACTTTTGAAAAACACTTCATTTTCACATACTATTAAAAAATTATATTCCACACATGAACATTTGTTTTACGCATAGTTCTAAACACCCTTTAAACTAAATCACAATCAGTAAAATTATCCAATGTAAGACAAGTAGCAGAGTAGATATTCAACAAATAATTACTAACAATCCTACTAGTATTAATCCCAGAATGCAGAATAAGGCAATCCACGTCTTTACCTACAAGAATCCATTTGATCTCTGCGCAAGCCTTGAGAACAGAGGAATAAGCGTACTGATCACGTATGGATGAACCCACATGTTTCAATCTAGAATAGAATGAAATGGCTTCATGGGGAATGTTATTACAGATAAACCCAATTATTATCGTGTTCCAAAGGATAGTTGATGGTTGAGGAATTGTATCAAATAGTTGGCGGGCGAGATGGGGTTGACCTTGTCTGCATGATTCACTTAAACAAAAGAGAATTGCTCTGGGTTTTGAGTATGTGAGAGCGCATTCTTGGTCGGTGAGGGGTAGAGAAGAGTAATTTGGGAAATGGGTTAAGCTCAAAGATGGAGACTATGAGAAAGTTGAAGGAAGAGGAAGAAGACAATGGTTTGTTCTTACAAATATTCATTCACTTCAATATTTCAATTTGTTTGTCCAGTTTTAACCTAACAAGTCGTTCCTTCGTTTAAAAAGAATGACCTAGTTTGACTTTTTAATCTTGTGGTTCTAAATCAAAGTAAAATATCCTTTAATTTTGTGGTTTTAAACATGCCGAAGTTAAAGTGTTACAAAAAAAGGAAATGGGTCATTCTTTTTGAAATAGACTAGAAAGAAAATTTGATTATTCTTTATGAAGCATACTAAAAAGGAAATTTGGTCATTCTTTTGGAAACAGAGGGAGTAATTGTTCTTAAAAAAAAGAAATTAATTAATCTATATCTATTTATATCTATATCTATCTACATCTATCTATATATATATATATATGTCTATATCTATCAATATCTATATTACCTTAAAAACAGGAACTCCTAACTTGAATGTTGACTTACTATAATATCCCTAACTTAGGTTGTGACTTTTTCATTGAGTTGTGACTTTTCCGATAAGTTGTGACTTTTTTCAAATGGTTGTGATTTTTCGATGAGTTGTGGCTTTTCCAAAGAGTTGTGACTTTTTCAATAAATTGTGACTTTTTCAAAGGGTTGTGATTCTCGGAAATGTCATGACTTTTCAGATAAGACACAAAAAATATTTGTTCATACTACCCTTTGTTGACTATAATTAGAGGGCGTCCTCTCATTTTTTAACCACAATTTTTTATAATCTTCTACTATTTTTCTTCTTGCATTTTAATTTTTTTTGTGTGATTTATTGTCATTGAGTGAGTTCAATGTTTAGCGGAATATGAAGTACCACTTTTCTGATGAAGTAAGTTGTTTTATCCTAAAAGGGTATATTCCATAAACTTGAGGAAAATAATTATGATGAAATAATAATAATTTTCTTGCTTAATATATACATTAGTATGTAATGTTCCAGTATATGAAGTTAACATGATGTAGTCTAAATTCATTTATTTTTTTTAAGAATTTCTCTTGTGATGTAGATATATATTCTTCTGAATATCTTTTTCCAAAATTTAGAGAATTGTCACGTATTTTTTTTTATGTTTAAGACAAAATAATGACTTTATTTATCAATGCTACTCATGTTATTTAGATTGTCAAGAAATTTGCTTCAGAATAGTTATTACTATATAAATATTATCCTTTTGTTTTACTTATTTACTACTCACTCCGTTTAAAAAAGAATGACTTCATTTCCTTTTTAATCTGTTTCAAAAAGAATAACCTTTTTCTTTTTTTGGTAGCATTTTAATTTTATCTTTCCACATGGCATGTTTAAGGCCACAAGATTAATTACAAAATTTTGTACATTTGACATAACTTTCATTTAGGACCACAGGATTCAAAAGTCTTTTTTATTTTCTTTAACTCCGTGCCAAGTCAAACTAGAACATTTTTGTAAAATGGAGGGAGTATTTTTTAATATTTTACTATTTTAGACGAAGTAAAGTTCATATGACTTTTAATAACGTTAGTTGAAGTTTGTATTAGTTTAATTTTTATTATTTATTTAATAGCTAATATTTGTGAGAAAAATATTTTCATAAATGCAAATATAATAACGTCAATTATATTTGTATATCAAATCTCTCTAACTTTATACAAACAAAAATTATACATTGTATTTTGTATAATTTGTGTTTGTATATAGCGAGAAAGAAAGAAAGTCAAAAGAGAACTGGGCAGGAGAAGATTTGTATTTGTATAATTATAAGTGTATAGGACGAAGAGATATGTATTTAAATTTGAATATATAGTTCTCTCTCGCTTTATACCAACACCAACACAAATTATACATTTGTGTTGGTATAAAGTGAGAGAGGCAAGTGAGAGTGGCGAGTGAGAATCAAGGGAGAGAGGCGAATGGCAAAGTGTTTGCCACAGATCAAAATTAATTGAAACTGTGGTTATAAAACTTATTTTGAATTGATAGTTTGCTATTTTATACAATTTTCCCATTATGAAATGGACCGTATTTGCAGTTTATTTACATACTTGAACAAATAGACATTGGCCTCATGCATATTCTGCAATTGCAGCGTCTATAGGCTTTCTCATAATCTGAATATGCTAATTTGGGAGCATAAGGTGAGGGTGTCCAGCAGGCTCCTTCTCTGGCTTTCCCTTTAAGGGACGTTCTTCCTTAGTCGCGAGAATTTCCTCCCTCTCATGTTGTCTCCTCACCAAGCACTCTTCTAGTCATTTCATCCTTTCCTCATATCTAATTTGGCCTTAGGTCTTTCTTTATCTATGTTTGGAAGCATATAAAGGTACTAACTAATTTTAGGGGTGTACATATAGATGGTTCTTTGGTTCGGTTTTTTAATTTACCAAATCAAACCAGCTATATCTGTTTTACAACTTCATAAACCAAATCAAATCAATAGTGTTGGTATTTTGGGCAAGGGGTGTCAAATCACTCTCTTTGAATATGATTCATAACTTCATTTATCTTTTAGAAAGATATTTTTCGTGTACCTATATACATATTGTATCTAATTTTACAAGCTTTAATATGTTTTGGCTCCATTTAATTTGTAGAATTTAAGTTCCAAAAGCCTCAGGATTTGCTGGAGATTGGAACATACAACTATTATGCATTCAATTTCAGCACTCCTTCAAAGCAGTACAAAGATAGTCCAGCAATAGTATTCATGTGGGTACTTGGAGATTATTTCTTCAAATTCGGAAATTATGGTAGTTGCATCAATGGCCAGAAGCTATACGTAAATGTAGCAGCTCCAATTGAGGATGATTCTGATAATAAGTTTTGAGATAACTAGCAAAGCGCATATTTCAAAGTTAGACAATAATAACTGGTTAATGAGCTCAGAATGACTGTGATCTTATTATATGTATGCATACATTTTATTTCTTTTGCTTTTGTACACATATAGATTGAGTCGAAGACAATAGGCTTAGTTGAACTCATAGAACCTATGGGAGCTATACACCTTTTACTTGTTGAAGATGGCGGAACAATGCTCATGGAGACACTCTCTTGATGTTTTGTTTCCAATGTGAATTCTGATATGTATTACATGAAATCTATTTTACCTATGAACTTTGTTGTTTTGTTTTCAATGTGAATTCTGATATGTATTACCCGAAATTTATTTGCTAAAACAACTAAAAACCACATTGGCTATTACTTTCACAAGACAGAGAGTTCACATAATATGTTAGAAGAGGGTGTTTAAATAGAAAAGTGATCCTTTTAGTCCATATATACCATGTAATTTAAATAGTCCTTAATGTATGAAAAAGTGATATATTAAAGGCGGTGGCGGGAGGAAAAAGGCCACTTTTTCTACACCTTTCGATTACGAGGTATATATAAATGACTAAAATAGTCTAACCCCATACATTAAGGACCATTTTGATCATTTAATTGATAAACAAATCTTCAAAAAACCAACTGCAATATCGATATTAACAACCTATCTTGTTTTGAGCAACTAATATCAATATTAACAACTTCTCCTCCGCAAAATCAGAACATCTGATCAGTGAACAGGTCATGCTAATCAAACATACCTTCATATTCAATGGGAGTTTAACTGAGGGGGCAAAGGGAGGTATTAGTAGGAGCCGCCCCTGCAAAAAAATATTTAATCGGGCAATCCGCTATGAGCAGTTGGTGCTTTTCCAACATAAAAAATGGGACCAATATCATTGTCTTCATCCACAGGCTCAGTTACTAATGCTACTTTTTCACCTCTTCATTGCCAATAGGAAAATCTTCTCTTATGTCCTTTACCCCCTTCCTAGAAAGAAAGAATGTAGACAAAGATAGAAGGGAAATGAGTGTTGATTTAAGAACTACCTTTGCCAAATGATTATTTAGCTATTCAGATGACGAAATTGTCTTATAACCAACTTCAACGCAATCTTTTCTTGAGATGCTATTACTTTTTTTGTCAGGTGATAGAGGTCAAAAAAACTTTTAGTGCTCCTCACTCAAATGTAAAGCCTTCTAAGAAAGTAGTTGGAGATGGAAGTCAATTACTAACTCACACTTGAGCATTGTCACAGAAGGCTGAAAAAGATTGAGCTGCTAAATCATCAAAAGATCAAATCAGTTTCCATTTGTACAACAAGAAACCAGGGTGTTAAAGCATCAATCTTGAACACTGCACAAGGGGACTTCGTGAGGTGTTATGGGATGGTTTTATTTAAACTATGATGAGACATGAATGTATGCATTTATGTAGAATGGATAGTTGCTATGAATGACTTTCCTTATATTCAAGTAATGTACATGACTATTTCCTTATTTATGACTATTGATTATGATGAGGTCTGAAGATGATATGTATGACTAAGGTAGCTTCAAAGGAGTACTTAGTATGGTTGGTATTATGGGATGCTAACCATACATTGCACAAGTGTTCCTTCGATTTGCTAAGGTGATGGCTTTACTATGTTTTGAAGTTAAATGCGATTATGACTTGTGTTTTACCTTGAGAGTGCATGTTGATTTCCAAACTTGACAAATGCATACTTTTGAACTAAAATGTCCTTTTTTATCATATTTCAAGGATTTTATGCATGCTTCCATACTTATTACTTTATGTGCTAACCCATTTCTTCTACATCTACCATGAGTGTAGGTTCAGATCGTTGAGACGTACTTCTACTTCTTTCAAATGAAACTTGGGTTGACTATTCCCTAGGCTTGGTGAGTCCACAAGTTCGATGACAAGATGCTATTATTTCTAGTTTCTATTGTACTTTCTATATTCAAGACTATTGATGTAAAGGGTTATGTCCCTAAGATTGTATTCCTATGTTTTAGATGGTGATTGAGACAAGGTCTAGACTCGTATGATTTTCTTTTATAAAAACGAAGTTGACTTCTATTGTAAAGTTTTAAATTTTCTGCATCATTCTTATGGCTTTTTGTGTATTATTATGCTAAGGGCTTGTATGTGACCCCTTCAGGGCCAAGTACACTGTGTTACCTCTAGGGGGTACCCTTGGGTCATGATAAACTTGGTATCATAGCATAATGTTTTGGGATGATATTTAGGTTGATGTCTCATGAACCACGTCGAGTAGAGTCTTGTTCATGAGTGTGAAGCGCGCCACACTTGTGAATGAGAGGCTATAAGATGTTTTGGAACTTTCACTTCTTTCATTACTCTTTAGTCGTGCTTTGGAGTCCTAACTCTATGAAACCCTTTCTCCTAACCCTTCTCTTATGATTATAAGCAACATATACAAGAAGGGCTGATGCAAAGAGGGCAGAAAAGGAGAATGTAAAAGAGCGAGTTCCTCCCCAAGTTCCACCAGACCCTCAAGTTCCTAATGATGAAGGGGCTATGACTAATGTGGAGATAAGGGCGGCTCTCCAAACATTGACTCAACTCATGATGACTCAAACTCAAGTCGTAACCATTCAAGCCCAAGCTATAACGGCCCAACCCAACCGAGATGTGGTGCCTCGGGTAGACCCTAATGTGAGCACCATGGATTCATGGCTGAGAGAGTTTACTAGAATGAACCCTCTTATGTTTTTTGGTTCCAAAGTGAATGAAGACCACAAGAGTTTGTGGAAGAGGTCTAAAAGATAGTGGATTCTATGGGGGTTACTTCTATTGAGAAAGTCGAACTAGCCGGGTATCAGTTGAAGGATGTGGCCCAAGTATGCTACACTCAATGGAATAATAATAGGGCTATAAGAGTGGGTCCAATTAGTTGGGAAGTGTTCAAGAAAGCATTCCTTGATAGGTTCTTTCCACGGGAAATGAGGGAAGCAAAAATGGAGGAATTTGTAAACCTTCATCAAGGAGGTATGAGTGTCCAAGAATACTCTTTGAAATTCACTTAGTTGTCCAAATATGCCCCATCTCTGGTGTCTAACCCAAGGGATGAGATGAGTCAATTTGTAACGGGCGTGTATGATTCCATTGAAGAAGAATGTCGTGCGGCAATTCTCCATGACAACATGGATATCTCACGGTTAATGGCATATGCTCAACAAGTTGAGGAGACAAAACTTAGGAAGAATAATAGAGAGGTAAAGAGGGCAAGGACCAATGATGGAAATTCTTCTAAAGGTAAGTTTGAGGGTTAAAGTGGACCAAGGTTCAAGAAGAGATTTTCCAACCAAAGCTCCTCCAATGCTCCAAAGACCAACAAAGATAGGGTGTCTAACCCTAAGCCTCAAGGAGTCAATCGGGGCGGATCTTCCATGGAGAGACCTACATGTGCCAAGTGCGGTAAGAAGCATGAGGGAAAATGTCTTGCCGGTATGGGTGTGTGCTATGGATGTGGAAAAAGTGGGCATCAATTGAAAGATTGCCCAACCCATACGACCAAGTGGAGAGAGGGTATTCAAGCTCCTCCAAGTGGTTTAAATCCCAATTCTCCCAAGAAGATTCACTATTATGCTCTCCAATCCCGAGGCGAGCAAGAGAGTTGCCCGGACGTGGTAACGTGTATGTTGCAAATCTTTTCCATTGATGTTTATGCATTATTAGACCCGGTGCCACTTTATCATTTGTTACACCTTTTGTAGCTATGAAATTTGATATACTCCCTGAAACCCTAATAAAGCCTTTTTTGGGTTCTACCCCGGTTGGTGACTCGGTTGTAGCTAGAAAAGTATATAGGAGATGTACTATTTCTTTGTCTCATAAAGACACTTGGGTTGATTTAGTAGAATTAGATATGTTGAACTTTGATGTCATCTTGGGGATGGATTTGTTGCATGCTTGTTTTACGTCTATTGATTGTAGAACCCGGGTGGTCAAATTTCAATTTCCTAATGAATCTACTTTAGAATGGAAGGTGGGAAACTCTATCCCTAGAGGTCAATTTATTTCATGTCTAAAATCTAGGAAAGTGATTTCCAAGTGGTGTGTTTACCATATTGTTAGAGTCGTGGTCGTTGAGTCTGAGACTCATTCGTTAGAGTCGGTCTCCATAGTGAGAGAGTATCCAGAAGTCTTCCTCGATGACTTACCTGGTATTTCTCCCGAATGGGAAATAGACTTCGACATTGATTTTTTGCCGGATAGACAACCCATATACATTCCCCCTTACCGGATGGCTCCGACCGAATTGAAATAATTGAAGGCACAACCCAAGGATTTGCTAGACATGGGTTTTATTCAACCAAGCATATCTCCATGGGGCACTCGGTATTGTTTGTTAAAAAAAAAGATGGGTCCCTTAGGATGTGTATAGATTACTGCCAATTGAACAAGGTCACTATAAAGAATAAGTTTGGGTTACCATCAACTAAGGGTAAGAGGATGTGATATTCCCAAGACGACCTTTAGGACGCGATACGTCAGTACGAATTTGTGGTTATGTCTTTTAGGTTAACAAATTCCTCGGTGGCATTCATGAACCTAATGAATAGGGTATTTAGACAATATCTTGATTCGTTTGTGCTCATCTTTATCGATGATATTTTGATCTATTCAAGGAGTGAGGGTGAACATAAGGATCATTTGAGGATAGTTTTGAAAGTCCTTAAAGACCACTAATTATATGCTAAGTTTAGTAAGTGTGATTTTTGGCTAAGGTCAGCTGTTTTCCTTGGTCACATTGTGTCTAGCATGGCTATTGAGGTAGATCCTAAGAAGACGGATGCGGTCAAGGGTTGGCCTAGACCTATTACCGATATTAGAAGTTTTTTGGTTTGGCCGGTTACTATAGGAGGTTTGTTGAGGGTTTTTCCTTCGTTGCTTCTCCATTGATGGCTTTGACTCAAAACAAAGCTAAATTTGTGTGGTCGGAGGCTTGTGAGAAAAGTTTCTAAGAATTGAAAGATAGACTTACTTCTGCTCCGTGTTGGCCTTACTGAAGGGTACCGATGGGTTTGTGATATATTGTGACGCTTCTTGAGTGGGTTGGTAATGTGTCCTAATGTAACATGGTAAAGTGATTGCCTATGCTTCAAGGAAACTCAAGGTCCATGAGAAGAATTATCTGACTCATGACCTTGAATTAGCGGCACTTTTGTTTGCTTTGAAAATATGGAGACATTACTTATATGGGGTCCATGTAGATGTGTTTACTGACCGCAAGAGTCTTCAATATGTGTTTAGTCAAAAAGACTTGAATCTCTGACAAAGAAGGTGGTTAGAACTTTTGAAGGACTATGACATGAGTGCTCCTTACCATCCCGGTAAAGCAAATGTAGTGGCGGATGCCGTAAGTAGATTGTCCATGGGTAGTGTGGCTCATGTAGAAGATGAGAAGAAGGAATTGGTTCGTGATGTGTATAGATTGACCTGGTTACGTCTACAACTAGTGTATTCTACCAAGGGTTGATTCATGGTTCATCATAGTTCCGAATCATCCTTTGTGGTTGATGTGAAGTCTAAGCAACACCTTGATCCTATTTTGATGGAGTTGAAATAATCAATGCTCAACAGGTCCGTTGAGGCTTTCTCCCAAAGGAGAGATGGGGTGCTTAGGTACCAAGGTAGATTATGTGTTCCTGATGTTGATGGATTGAGAGAGAAAATTTTAGAAGAGGCTCACGGTTAGCGGTATTCTATTCATCCGGGAGCTACCAAGATGTACCGTGATCTACGGGAAGTCTATTAGTGGAATGACATGAAAAAGGATATAGCGGGTTTTGTAACCAAATATCCAAATTGTCAACAAGTTAAGGCCGAACACCTAAAACTGGGATGTTTGCTCCAAGATATAAATATTCCCACTTGGAAGTGGGAAGAGGTGAATATGGACTTTGTGGTGGGTTTGCCTCATACTCGAACGCAACATGATTCTATTTTGGTCATGTTGATAGGATGACTAAATCAGCCCACTTTATTCCCATCAAGATTTCATTTTCAGCGGTAGACTATGCCAAATTGTACATCAAGGATATAGTGAATTTGCATGGGGTTCCTCTATCTATCATATCGAATCGGGGTACTCAATTTACTTCACATTTTTGGAAGGTATTCCAACAAGGGCTTGGTACCAATGTTAAACTTAGTACCGCTTTCCACCCTCAAATGGATGGTCAAGCGGAACGCACCATTCAAACTTTAGAGGATATGTTGAGGGCGTGTATCATAGATTTCCAAGGTAATTGGGATGACCATCTTCCCTTGATAGAGTTTGCCTACAACAATAGTTACCACTCAAGCATTGCCATGGCTCCATTTGAAGCAATATATGGTAGGAGGTGTAGATCTCTGCTTGGTTGATTTGAACTAGGAGAGTTTTATCTAATTGGTCCCGAACTAGTATATGATGCCATTGAAAAAGTTTGACTCATTAGAGAGAGGTTGAAGACGGGCCAAAGCCGGCAAAAATCTAATGCCGATATTAGAAGGAGGGACCTTGAATTTGAGGTTGGTGATTGGGTATACTTGAAAATCTCACCCACGAAAGGTGTGATGAGGTTTGGTAAGAAAGGGAAGCTTAGTCCCTAGTATGTGCGTCCATACAAAATCTTGAAACGTGTTGGAAAGTTGCATATGAATTAGACTTGCCAAATGAATTGACCCCGATTCACCCAGTGTTTCATGTTTCTATGCTCAAAAAGTGCATTGGGGATCCGGTATCCATTATTCCTCTAGAAGGGTTAGGTGCTGTTTAAAGCCTCTCCTATGAGGAGGTTTCGGTAGAAATCCTTGACCGACAATTCAATAGGTTGAGGAATAAGGAAGTATCTTCCGTTAAGGTTTTATGGAAAAATCATTTAGTTGAGGGTGCTACATGGGAGGCTGAGGCCGATATGAAGTTCTGCTATCCTCATGGTTTTCCTTCTACTCCTATTCAGGCTTGAGGTAAGTAGTTCCTCTTGAGTTTTAGTGTTTAAGGAGTCATGTGCATTGTATGAGTTTCTCCATGACTTCCTTATGATTTTTGCAAGTTATTGTGAGAAATCATGTTTAGTATAAATTGAGTTTTCATGATTTATATGTTCCTCATTTTGTTGTGCATTTTAGTATGATGTTGCATATTTGACTTCATGAGAAGAATTGGTGAGCACGATTTACTATGTTTTATGAGATGGCATATTGACTCCATATTGTTGTGTTGAATATGCTTTTATTGGAGAAGGTAGTTAGAAGCCTCCTTGAACCAATGCCTTAGCCATATAGGCAAGGAGGCAAGTTCACGTGAGCCTTCAAGGCCCGTGAAAGGCCTCCATTGCCCATACAAGTCCGTCGTGGACTTTTCCGTAGCCAATTTTGGCATGAGGTCAATCAACGTGAGTGTCCAAGGACAGTGGAGGACCCCACTGCACGTGGAACACCTAGCGTGGGGGGCATTAAGGGTAGTTTAGTAATTATCAGATTAGTCCAAATTAAATGGGTATATTCTATATTACCTTTAATTAAAAATATATAAGGTACT
>JAJOOH010010867.1:0-42719 GCA_029582605.1 Solanum gracilifrons | reverse complement strand
AGTCATTCTCCTAAATTCAAAACCCTCCCTCTCTCTCAAAAACCCTATGGATTCTCAAGGTGAATGATGGAGCTAGGTTTGATGGTGGCTACTGATTTCTTCTTCAATTTCGTTTGGTTCTTGATAATTAACGTGTGTGGATCCTTTATCCTTGATTATTCTTTCTTTCAAGGAGCCCAATCAAAAGGTTTTCAAGGTTTTTCCAATACACAAAACCCTATTTCGAATTCTAAGCATGGGTTCTTGCATTAAATGATTTTAAATGATGTTTCATGTTGTTGTTAATTATTATTTACGGTCTATAGAAAGAAATCTTTGTGAACCCATGTCTTCTCAAACTCTTTAAATTTGGCCTAAAGTGGGTTTAATGATTCTGAGTAATTGATGAAGGATTATTGAGTGGTTTGATGTGGGTTGTTCTTATATGATCTTAGCTAAGTTGAAGTGTGGGAAATTGTTATTGAATTGTATAATGTGAGGTAGTTGCCTTGAATGGTCATAAATTGGGACTTAGCCTTTATGTTGGTTATTGGATATTGTTTAGCTTTGCTTGTATAGTTGAATGTTGTTATTATCATTGTTATTGTATTGTTAATTGGTAGAATATGAGGATGATGAGATAGCCATGGAAAGAGGGTAAATTGACCTAACTTGATGAATATTGTATAAGTGGCATGTAATTAAGTAATGTGCCTTATGGCCTTGGAAAGGTGGTAAGTTGGTGTGATCTCTTAATATTGCTATAATTGCTTCTTAGGTTGGATCCACCTTTGGTGGAAGTGTTGCTTGTTGCTTTTGAATTATGATTGTGGCCTTGAAGGGCATTATATGAGTATTGTTGTATTATTGTGTTCATATATATAAATGAAGCTATATGTAAAGTTCTATATGAAGCTATATGTAAAGTTTTATGTGAAGCTATAAGTGAAGATATGATGTGAATGAGTTTATATGATCTTGAGATGATCCTATGTAAAGTGGATAGCGTTGTGATTTAAAGTATGATTTCTCATGATGTATCTATGTGATGATGTTGGATTACGAAGTGTCCTCAAATGATAATGTTGTGACTTGATTAGTAGACTAAAGTGTCTCTTGTTGTTACTTAAAGTCTTGAATGCATGAATGTGTGAAGTGGGCTAGAACTAAGAAATGGTGCCCTTTCTATAAATGCTAAACGAAGAATTCTAGGCCCAAACTTGAATCGGCAGAACTAAGAAATGGTGCCCTTTCATAAGTGTAGCTTTCCTAAGTAAATGTATAACCTTGAAGGATGGGCCTTAGGGAGTTGTTCCCTTTTTGAGTGAAATGATAGACTTAGAAATGGATGGAGCCGGAATGGCATGAGAATCCTTATCTAAGAAAGTTAACTGAGCTATCCTTATGAACCTTGATTGGCTATGACTAAGAAATGGGGCCTTTCTTGGGAAGAGGTACTATGAGTTCGTTGAACTAGAAAATGAACCCTCTCTAGTACATATGTGATCGAATATTCTATGGGAAACAAGGCTAGCACTGAGTGGATGTGGTTAGGAAGGTGGCCTAGTTGAGTATGAGATTAGGCACAATGAACTTCCTTGGACATCCCCCAAAAAAACATGTGCCTACATGGGTTTCTTAGTAGTTCTACCCTTGGCAAGTAGAACAACCTCTATGGAGTAGGATAGACTCCGGATTCCATGCCTAGCTAAGATGGTCTATGTTGGTTATGCCTATTCCCATCACGTGGGATGTACACTATAGTTATTGGATAGGTTCTACATTGTGTAGGTAGCAGTATGGGATGCTATCTACACATGGCACGAGTAGGCTTTGAAGATACTAAAGTGAGTTTCCTAAGTCTAACGACTATTATGTGAAAGTCCCCTTCTGTGCTTAAAGGTCTCCTAAGTGGTTTCTTAAAGAATGTTGGTCTATTGATGTTATGTTGTAAATGAAATGTCCTTATCTGAGGTAATCTTTAGGAACACTTAAGTGTGCGTGAAGAGGTTGTATGGGCGGTCACTTCTTTTCTCACACAAGCGTGTCTTAAGGTTATATTAGGTAGAGTTCCTATGGTAATGAAATAGCGTGTGTTCTTCAAAGTAAAGAATGGGTTGGATATGGATATGTTGAGTATGTGTATGGTTGGCTATGGTCTTATATGCGAATGTTGACTCGTATTATATCTCTTATACTTGTGAAGTGAAGGTTTTATCAAAAATGATATGGAAGCATATATTCATTGTAAATGTTTGTTGAAGCATGTTTTTGCATGGTCTCCATACTTAGTACTTAATTGTACTAACCTCTTTCTTTCCCTTTTTGACTAAAGTGTAGGGATTGGGAGATGGTGACATGTCATGTCTACTTAATAAGTTTCTAAGTGCTGACGATAAAGACTTGGTGAGTCCTCATAGATTCGAGGACAACACCTTACATGTTCCTTTTGATGTATTTCTAGTATTGTGTTTAAGTCTCGTGTGGGCTTAGCCCCATTGTTGTATTCAAGTATTAGATGGTTTTGAGACATCATGTATAAAGTCTAGAAAGTCTTCCGCTTGCTATTTTTTTATGAAATGTCTTCTTTGTAAGGAATGTTTTTAAATTCTTAGTGACTTTTATTATGTATGTGATGAATGAATGATAAGGCTTGTATGAGACCTCCGAAAGGTCGAATACGCAAGTACCGGCTAGGGGGTGCTCTCGGGTCGTTACAGTTGAACCCCTGGGATGCCGTCCTTATACATATAAACATTCGGATTGGCCCAAGCTAAGTATTATAACCCCTGAGCTGCCACCCGTATATTTATCAATTGGGATCGGCCCATGCTAGGTATTTTAACCCCTGAGCTACCACCTATAAGTATACAACTTTGCTTTCAGGATCGACCCATGCTAGGCTTTCAGCCCCTAAGCTGCCACCCATAATAATGCATATTTGCTTTACATCTTTTCTTTAATGTTTGAGATTTTTCATAATTCTCTTGAGCTTTGGGACTATAGACCAGTGATGTAAACACGTGAATATAAGATTTGAGGTAGCAATAATGACATAAGAAACAAAAGTAACATCAATGTAGTAATACTTAGTAATTTATATGACACAATGAATCTTATTGGGCTAAAACATATTCGTAAATGGGCCATGAAGAAACACAACAAGTGAGAACATGAGGACATGTAGAAAATGAGTCATTAAGAGGTATAACAAGTGAGCAAGTGAATATACTAGCACATGGTTCATTTACAACCCATTTGGACATCTCAAATGGAGGCATACATGCATTTCGATTTGAGACTATAACTCCTCAAATGGAGAGGTGAGGAGTGCATATGATGATACGATAGCTACACACTTACTACACGATATCAAAGGTAAGGGTGCATAAACATGTGAACTAATGAAGCATAGGATAGATCGCAAATAAGGGTTGCACATTCCACGTAAGGACATATAAAATGAATAATAGACATAATGTGTATCTGCCATACAAATACTTGTAACATGTATAATGTAGGATCTTATTTACTCAATGATCCTCATTTGACTTGGTGGATAACTCATGAATTTTTTTTTAGCGTACCTTGTCGTAATAATACTTGAAAGTATTAACACACCAATATTGGAGAACGAACACACATAGAAGTAGCTCGATACATTTTTGAAACCATAGACGGTATGAGGGAGATTATTATTTTTGGAGACTGTACACCCTCACATTGTATCTTTTACCAGGAGGATGACTTAGAGATCTCACTTGGTTGGTACACAGAATATAAGTCTTCATGCCATAAAATATGGAATCAAATAACCTTACATACCTTGTCTCCCAACCAATACTATGTGGTACCATGAATCATCCTTTCCTTTGAGGCGTTAATATGCATTAGTGGCAAGTAATATAGCTAATATTAACAGCTAATAAACAAGGTTGGATTACTTCGACTTACCAAAACTTTAGCAAGATCAAAACCCTTCTTCTAATGGGTGTTCTTTTCACTAATTGCTTTATCACCATGTTTACACAATTTATGACCTTTCCATGAGGTCATACGACACTACCTGGGATTTACAGCATCCAAAATAGTAAATACACACCTAAGGGGCAGCACGCCCACACAACCCACAATTCAAATGGTGTATCTTCATTTCTTCCCTAAAACATTTCACATGGCTATCTCTTAACGCTATCAAATATTACAAATGATAATCTACAAAATATATTGGTTACATCACAATCGGGTCAATAGGTCAAGTAATGGACCACTATGACATTATTTTGAACACCTAGCAGGCATAAAGCTCTACAATTCTTAAATGGTGTTTCAACTCCCAACATCCTCATACTTACTAACAACACTCTTACTATCATATATAGGAATAAAACCATGCCCTTTACCACTAATAAACCTAACCATACACCCGGTACTTCTCCAAACATCACCACGTATAGACAGCCCCAAACCTTTCTAAAATAATCAATAAAATTTGACATACTGCTTTCTAATATTTTTCGTGAATTTGAAGTAAAACACGTACTAAATGCACATCAACATGAAGGACATAAACCATGAAAACTCATTTTCTTTCTAACCATGACATTCATCAAGCAGAGAAATCTCACCCAATTTGATATATTAGGAGTGTTTCTTCAAGAACCAATGGAGTATTTTTGAGGTGGCTATGATAATCATTGAGGGAAAGAGAGAGTGCTGGAAATAAATTCCATTTTTTCTATGTAAGAATTAAGAGATAAATGATCCAAATATAACCCTATAATTGTTGGCAATCCACCACCTCTATCTTCTTCATTTTTGTCCACAAATTTCCAAGTAGGTGATCCACCTACTTGGCCATTTTGAAGCTGCACAAATGTCAAACAAGGTGATGTAGCTACTTCTTCTTATTAAATCTCTTTAGCTATGGCAGCTGATGCAACTACTTATTCTTATTAAGTTGGTCTCTAAGTAGGTGATGCACCTACTTGTTATCGACTAGCTTAATTTAGTCAAGCAAGCACCTCACCTATTTTATCTCATTTTCCAAATTCTAATATTTTAATTTAAACTTAACACTCAACTCTAAAATTTAAGCTTAATAACCACGTTACTTCTCGAGTTTAAATATTCCATCAGTATTAACTTAGTCGTATACATGCTGAAATGTACTGGGTGTTACATTATCCCCCATTTGGATCATTCGTCCTCGAATGAGGGGTGTAGCTCAAAATAATGTCCACTCTAGCATATCTGTAAAAAAGTTTTCAAAATTTCCTTTGTGTATAATTAAGCCTTACATAACATTAAACTAGTTGAAGCATACTAAATAGTTAAATAAAAAGTAAGTCTCCTCTCTGCGATATACTTTCAGGTGAAAAATTCTATATGGTATGACTTGCCTTTATATATTTTTATGTATACACTAGCTTGGTGTGGAACTTTTTCGAATATGCTATCCCAAGTATGAATTACACATTTGAACTTATGACGCATGGCTAAAATATCAAATGAACTGATGTTAACAAGTAATTAGGTGATCCTATTAACAAGTGAGTAGATGCATGTGAACGTTATAATCATGTAAAGAAGATAAATGATGTCAAAATCTCATGAAATATTTGGAACAATACGAATTCTTAAACTTCATAGAGTTCTTCAATTCTCAAGTGGCCCTTTTAATCTCTTTGACTCCTACACAACACTCTAATGGAAACTGAATTCTTGACTTTGAACTTTATAGTATATTAGTGAAGGATAGACATTAAAACATTCTCTAGTGACAAGTGCTCTATGAATTCAATACTACGATAAGTTATGGGTCCCTTAAATGTTAACACTTCATGGACTGTGAAATACTAGGTGTACGAGATATAACTCTTGAAGTAGCTCTACCTTAGGTTTTTTGGTCAGTTCTCTGTATGTTAAGGCACAAGACACCAAGGGCACAACTTCCTTTCTGCCCAAATCTCATGAAACCTGTAATAGATGTACTTCGTAAAAACACACGATTGTCAATGCAATACTCTATCTTTTGTTCCTCGCATCTTGAAAGGGCACCAGTTTTGCCATCCATCTACATGGAGAAATAAACTACCCGAGTATTGTAGACAAGTAGGCTATGATCCATGTGGAATATATGGTCTATGAAGCATATAATAAAACCTACATGCAAGTAATCCAAAATCGAGAACTAGAACAAGGTCAAATGAAATATATAACAAAATCGAGAGCTTTATGAAGCAAATAACACCTACATGCAAGTAATCGAAAAAATATAAAACGAATGGGAAAATAATCCATAATAAGGTATAGGACATGTAACATGTACAACCATATAAGCAACTAGAGCCTTTGCAAACAAAGAGACATCATATAGAAAGATTCTATCAGATCTTAAGTTCAAGGACACTATTGCTAGTCCTAACTCATTAATGGTGTAGTTCTACTTCTGTTTCTTTACTCACCATAAAGCATATGCAATTGTTCCCATGCCATCTTTTAGTGCTGACAATTCTTCTAATCAGTATTCCAAGCACCATAGCTCGTTCCTTTCTAAGTTGATAATAATCTAATGTAAGAAATCATTCTTTCTTTCATACAAATGATACAAGTGTACTTAAGGGAACCACACAAGGTGAAATTTATCGTCTATAGAAGTGACATTTCGATAGCACTCTCTGTTGTTGTAGGTATTAATACTAAAAATCAAAATTCAAAGTCAATAAAAAATGACTTCTCTCTCAAATAAAAAAAATTGAAAAGTTTTTCAGAGAATATTTTTGGGTATGCCATAACAGCTGGTTAAAATAAAAGAATCGATATATCTTCCTTACGTCAATGCTTAATTAACATCCTCTGTAATAAGGGCACAATCTATGTCAATGTTTCTCCTAATAATCACATTTGTTGCCTTCTTTTACTACCCAAGAACTTTACTATTCTATATAGTATTCAAATATTTTTATCCTTTAATTTATTTCATATATAGCCAATTATTCTCTTGCTGGTTATTAATCTATGCCTTCATGTACTCTGAATATCCTAATAAATAATAACTTATGGCTAACCCCTCAATATTTTCAACCTAAATCCTTAGTCATGTGTTCCTATATGACCAACACATAATAATGATGGGGCACATATACTTTTATACAAAACAATTAAAACACTTATCCTCTAACTTTTTTTAACAACCCAATGAATCATTTAATTTAACCTGTTATATGCATATCTTAAAATTCAAGTCTGACATACACATGATGATAAATAAAAATATGGGATCCATCGTGTCGCACCCCAACCCTAGGTGAGGCAGACAAGTACCATATGAACACATGCTTTACAAGTCACCTATGATGAGAAAGTAAACTACTACTATGCATATATATTTACTAATGAGAAACTTCATATACAACACATGTTGACTAGCTGAACCGATACATGTGACAAGTGAAACTATGAATTCAGATAATAGCTTTACAATGTCTACAAAACCTCTCCTGGAATCCATGACTGTACCACTATAAAATACACATAGTAAAGACTCGGAAATCCCCGAATCAACCTGGACCTCACTAACAACATTTGAGTATAATGTTTTTCTATTAGGGAGATTTACTAGTTGAGTACCTGTACCTGCAGCATGAAATGCAGCATCTCCAATAAGGGACTTCAGTCTGAAAGAATGTACTGAATATGTAAAACATAATACAACCATATGTAAAATGAGAGCTCAAGTGAAACCAAATACCAATAGATAAGGATTAGAGACCACCTTTACTTATACTTGTGGAATCCTGTATGTTACATTCTTTGTTTTTACATTATAATATTTATAAGACATATGATACAAATGACCAGCTGATCAGCGGTAGAAGAGGATGACCCATGCTAGACATTTTAACCCTTGGGATGCTGTCCTCATGATTCCACAAATTGGGATCGGCCCATTCTAGGCTTCGCCCCTGAGTTGCCACCCTCTTATACCAATTGGGATTGGCCCATGCTAGGCTTTCGCCCCTGAGCTCTCACCCTTCTATACCAATTGGATCGACCCATGCTAGGCATTTACCCCTGGGCTGCCATCCATAATTATACAGATTTCTTCACTTAGATTTTTTTATCTTTGAGATTGTTGTTTTAATGCCCATAACTCTTTCGAGATTGTTCTTTTGATGATCATAACTCTTTTGAGATTGTTGTTTTGGTGGTCATAATCATTGTTTCGATTTGCAACTATGGACCAGTAGTAGAAGGCATATTAATATGGACTTATGATAATAACAATGACCTGGGAAGCTAATGTGACACGAATGTGTAATACTTAGGAGCTTATATGACTTAATAAGCATTTTGGCATCTCAAATTGAAGAACATACCAAGTGAAGACATTTAACATTCAGCCAAGAGATTTGAACTCTATATGATAGCCAAATACTCACTAACTAATATCAAATACAAGGTATACATGAACGTGGAACCAAGGGAGAACGTGGGAAGATTCAACTTTAGGACAGATACATATTCCAAGTAAGTACATATAAAATGTACAATAGAGCAAGTATGGATCTTGTGAGGTAACATTATAGTCTAACACAATGGGAGTAATAATCAATAAAGGGAACATATGAACATGTGAAAAGATGACATATATATAGATAATTGAAGCAAGCTGGCATGATATGGGCAGATCGTATATCCAACATATAAACATATGTACCATGTGTAATCTAGGATCATTTTAATTTATATAAGGGAAATACGTGCCAAGCCTACTTTGATGATGAAACAAGTTTAAACCTTGCATGAAAATACTTGGTAGAGTAAGCACGCACATTTAGTAACAAACGCATATTAGAGAACTCACTTTACTGCTCTAGGGAGTAGGAACTACAACTATGGATCAGTCACTACCAAGGGCACATAGAAAGCTTGCTTTTTATAATGCAAGTGTTGGATTCGTGCAAAAGAAATAGGAAATTGAATAGCCTTACATACCTTGCTATACAATTCAAAACGTATGACTTAAGCTCCTTCTCTTCAGATTACTAATCTACAATAAAATAAGTTTTAAGACTAGTATTAGTAGTTAATGAATCAATTTGAGATACTTGATCTCACCCAAATAGTAACCAAGCAGAAAGCATGCAATTTATCTAGCCAGTATTTTCTTTCCTTCCCTTTCTCTTTAATCGCGTTTATATACTGTACAACCTTCGAATAAGGTCCTCCCCAAAACTCCCTGCAATATTTAAGTCCTTTAACGTCTCCATCACTTTCCCGCACATCCAGTCACATCCCTTATCATAACATACATAAAATAATCCTTAAACATAATAATGCAACAGAAGCAATATGAATCATGGTTTCTGATCACCAACACTTGAAGAGCTAACATTACTTTTAAAGTGCTCAAACAAGCTCATAACTGAATTTAAAGAGGACTCCCCTCCATGGCTATCCCAACATGCACTAATCACCAGAACATCCTCCCCAATATTACACCATGTGAAAGTAAAAATTTCAAACTCACTAACACATAGCAAGTGTCCTAATTTACTTAAGCACAAGAGGGAGAAAATTGCAGTAGCTTACCTTGCTGGACAGAACTACCACTTGCTAAGACTTGGATTCTTCAAGGTAAATATTGTCCTCCTTAACTTGTCTTAAATTATACCTTCCAATAGCTTGAACTCCCTAATATTCAAGAACCCTAATGGTATTTAATGGTTGTTGTATGAAGCTAAGAGAGAGAAGAGAGAAAGCTCTAGAAATCATATTTTTTGTCCAAGTAAAAATGGTTGGAAAATTCTGATATCAATCCCTTTTAATGGGACCTACTTTGGCCGACTTTCACACTCATTTTTGGCCATAATTTGTCAAGTAGCTGACCACCTACTTGGACTTTTCACTTGGGCCTTTTTTGACTTAAGAACATTGGGCCTTTTGCCACCTTACTTGTACTTCATTTGCAGCCAATATGTGACTTTAATTTAGGCCACACATTTAAGTAGGTGATGCACCTACTTTTCCATTCAAATTATTTCTCGTGGCTTGGAAAGATTGGGCCTTCGCCGTCCATTTTCCCCTTATTCTTCAAATCAACTTGGGCCAGATTGATGTAAGTAGGTGGCAGTGCACTTGGCCCAATAACATGGTCAAAAGAGTCCTAGTAGGTGATGCACCTACTTGGTCCTTTGGGCTGGTCAATAAGTCAAAGTAGGTGATGCACCTACTTGTCACCTACTAGCTTAGTGTAGTCAATCAAGCACCTCAATATCTTATTCCATTTCTAGACCTTAATTCCTTTAATTTAACTTAAAACTTATGTACACTATGTCAATTTAAACTTTAGACTCAAATACTACCTTATGATCTCTAGTTTAAATACTTCCATCGACGCCAACTTAATCGGGTGGCATCAAAATCTATGGGCAGTTCACTTTAAACCTAATCTATTATCACTAGTCGCATAGGAAATCAAGTCCATAACTATACCACAAGGAAATTTATAAGCATCATATAAATAGAACTAGTACATGTAGAATATAGGGTGTTACATATCGGCCCACTAAGAGTATCTCTTGCAAATAGAATAGTTATACGCCTTACCAAACTATGATAGCGCCACATTTTAACTAATACAAAGCCAGCTCAACTACTTCTACTTTTTAATACATACATAATCCTAAATATTCTATGTATATTACTGACAAAATACTGAATGTACTTCATTGGAATAGATCCTATAACCACTAAAGGAGTCATATTTGAGGAAACTACAGACTCAAGAACCAATCACATTCTTTTGAAAATCTTTATTAAGAAATAATGCAGCCCATCTCTAAGATTACATAACCATTTAATGACCATGCTATATCATGCTCATAAGAAGCAAGATGATACAAGAGATACTATTACAACTGTAGGTATATGTAACGTAGAAACCTCTAATAACCTTTCTTTAAATTTTGATAACATGCAATGCTTCTCTAATGATTGCATCTCAGGATATAACGTTCCTTAACCACCTTTGACCTTAACTGTAGTAGGTGTAATCTTGATGCCATAGATCATAGTTCTAAAAATATACTACTTGACTTAATTCAATTGCACGATCTATAATATAAAACAAGATCACATATCCAAAATGACTAAGCAACCACCTTAACTATAAATGTGGCGCGCAACACATTCATAAGTAAGGCTTTACTGGACACGGCTTTGTAGACTCCCTAGGATGACCGGCTCTGATACCACTTTTGTCAGACCCCAAGTCCCATTGAGACGTACATGCACCCGATGCCCTAAAGGCCCGAGAGAACCAACTTATAAGTCTTTATTATCATACATGCAACAAATGAAATTATAAATCTTTGATGAGTATACGCAAAATACCCTGATAAAATACCAACATAGATAGGCCCAAAATAGATATACTTAATTTGTCGTTGGGGCCTTAATTACTAGAAAATAAGACATAATCACGCTTAACTTTGAAATTTGTCTACAAAGCCTCTAAAATATAGACACTTAGATAAGGTCGGGACATGACCCTGTCATACCCTTAACTGTAATAAAATATCAAATATATGCTAGAGACTTGACGAGCACCGAATCAACATGGAGCTCACCAAAGGCAGCTGAGTATCTTGTGTTTATCTTGGATAAATTCTAGTATCTTGAGTACATGCACATGCGGTATGAAACACAGCTTCCCTATCAGGGACTTCAGTATAGAACAATGTATTGAATATGTAAAGCATAAAGTACTCATAGGTAAAACAAGAGCTCATGTAAAATTATGTATCAATTTATAAATTCATAAATAAGGATGAAACACCACCTTTGCTTACTTTTTTTGGGGTATTGAGTACCTTACATTATTTGCTTCACTTTACTATTCTTTTCTTTATAAACTTTATAGAATTTGATATGACGACCAGCTGATCAGTGGTAGAAGAGGATGACCCATACTAGGCATTTTAACCCCTGGGATGTTGTCCTCATACATATACATATTAGGAACGGCCCATGCTAGGTATTATAACCCCTGATCTGCCACACGTATATATATCAATTAGGATCGACCCATGCTAGGTATTTTAACCCCTAAGCTACCACCCATAAGTATAACCTTTGCTTTCAGGATTGACCCATGCTAGACATTCAGCCCCTGAGCTGCCACCCATAATAATACATATTTGCTTTACATTTTTTCTATAATCTTTGAGATTGTTTATAATTCTTTTGAGCTTTGGGGACTATAGACCAGTGATGTAAACAAGTGAATAAAAGATTTGAGGCAGCAATAATGACATAAGAAACAAATGTAACATCAATGTAGTAATACTTAGTAATTTATATGACACAATGAATCTTATTGGGCTAAAACATATTCGTAAAAGGACCATGAAGACACACAACAAGTGAGAACATGAGGACATGTAGAAAATGAGTCATTAAGTAGTATAACAAGTGAGCAAGTGATTATACTAGAACATGCTTCATTTACAACACATTTGCACATCTCAAGTGGAGGCATACACACATTTCAATTAGAGACTATAACTCCTCAAATGGAGAGGTGAGGAGTGCATATAATGATATGATAGCTACACACTTAGTACACGATATCAAAGGTAAGGGTGCATAAACATGTGAACTAATGAAGCATAGGATAGATCACAAATAAGGGTTGCACATTCCACATAAGGACATATAAAATGAATAATAGACATAATGTGTATTTGCGATACAAATACTTGTAACATGTATAATGCAGGAACTTGTTGAATCAATGATCCTCATTTGACTCGGTGGATAACTTATGAAATTTTCTGTTTCGAGTACCTTGTCGTAATAATACTTGAAACTATAAAAACACCAATATTGGAGAATGAACACACATAGAAGTAGCTTGACACATTTTCGAAACAATGGACGGTGTGAAGGATATTATTATTTTTGGAGACTGTACACCCTCACACTGTATCTTTTACCATGAGGATGACCTAGAGATCTCATTTGGTTGGTACACAGAATATAGGACTTCATGCCATAAAATATGGAATCAAATAGCCTTACATACCTTGTCTCCTGACCAATACTATGTGCTACCGTGAATCAGCCTTTCCTTTGAGGCGTTAATCTGCATTAATGGCAAGTAATTGAGCTAATATTAATAGCTAATAGACAAGGTTGGATCACTTCGACTTACCAAAACTTTAGTCGGGCAGCATGCTCAAAACCCTTCTACTAATGGGCGGTCTTTTCACTAATGCTTTATCACCATGTTTACACAATTTATGACCTTTCCATGAGGTCATCCGACACTACCTGGGATTTACAACATCTAAAATAGTAAATACACAGCTAAGGGGCAGCACGCCTATACAACCCACAATTCAAATGGTGTATCTTCATTTCTTCCCTAAAATATTTCACATGACTTTCTCTTAAGGATAGCAAATATTACAAATGATAATCTACAAAATATATTGATTACATCACAATCGGGTCAATAGGCAAAGTAATGGACCACTATGACATTATTTTGAACACCTAGCGGGCATAAAGCTCTACAATTCATAAATGGTGTTTCAATACCCAACGACCTTATACTTACAAAAAACACTCTTACTACCATATACAGGAATAAAACCATGGCCTTTACCACTAATAAACCTTAACGTCCACCCAGTACTTCTCCAAACATCACAACGTATAGACAGCCCCGAACCTTTCTAAAATAATCAAAAAACTTTAATTAGTGCTTCCGATTATTTTTCGTGAATTTGTAGTAAAACACGTAGAGAAATCTCACCTAATCTGATATATATAGTGAGATAAAATGGGGCAGTATCCTTACCTCAAATTCTGGAAAATTGTTCTCTTAACTTGTACTCCTTCAAGAGTTTTAATTACCTTTCACACTTGGCTGGAAATTAGGAGGGTTTCTTCAAGAACCCATGTAGTATTTTTGAGGTGGGTGTGATAATAATTGAGGGAAAGAGAAAATGATAGAGATAAATTCCTTTTTTTCTATGTAAGAATTAAGAGATAAATGAGCCAAATATGACTCTATAATTTTTGGCACTCCACTACCTCTATCTTTTTCATTTTTGTCCACAAATTGCCAAGTATGTGATCCACCTACTTGGCCATTTTTAATCTGCTCAAATGCCAAATTAGGTGATGCAACTACTTTTTCTTATTAAATCTGTTTAGCTATGGCAGCTAATGCAACTACTTACTCTTATTAAGTTGGTCAAAAAGTCTAAGTAGGTGATGCACCTACTTGTTACCGACTAGCTTAATTTAGTCAAGCAAGCAACTCACTTATTTTATCTCATTTTCCAAATTCTAATCTTTTAATTTAAACTTAACACTCAACTATAAAATTTAAGCTTAATAACCACCTTACTTATCGAATTTAAATACTTTCATCAATATTAACTTAGTCGTATACATGTTGAAATGTACGGGGTGTTACATTTGGTCTTCAGCATCTTTGAGTTCTGTCACTTTGAGCGATCTAGCACTGCATTGCGGAACCGTTCGACGATTCGCTGACTGCTCCTTTCTATCGCCAACTTGATTTTCTCTTTCAGGGCTTGGCACACTAGAACATTAGGTGAGACCATGGCCATTCGGCGACTGGACCAATGGTTTAGGCGATCCTCAGGCCTTCTTTTCTTCGCTCTTTCAGATGCCTTGTTCCTTTTTACTCATTAGTGTCCATGCTTTGTTCCTGAATCCAAATACCTGAAATTCAAAGATTTACATCAGTTATTGGCAAAAACTATGCATTTGAGGACACTAAGTCTATTAAAATAAAGCCCTAAATGAGTCCAAACCGTGGACTCTTCATTCTACAGTTGATCAGTACAGACCATAGGAAGTTTTACGGTTCGTAAAAGTCATCCAAAATTTATTTCTTAAAGGTATTTGTGTAACACTCTGAATTTTCAAAACGTCTAAATTAACTCGTATATTCGTGGAAAGAAAGGGAGGATGGATAATAAATTAAGAATGATGTCGTATGTCATATTTTAAGTGTTCCAGGGTTGTATCTCAAGTTTTTGAAGTTAGGTAAGTGGCAAAATAAAAGTTGGCTAAAGTTATCGTAAGTTCCTTTTTAAAAATTTCTCTGAAATTTGGGTCAAATGTCTTGGATGTTTTCTCCCAATAAATAAAGAGTTAGAAGGTCTATCACCCATTAAACTGAATACCTACGAGTCTAGTTTACAACGCACAAAACCCCGTATCCAACCGACATTGGAGTAAGAAGTTATGAGGGTTTTGCTACGGACTGTTAGGGCAGAATCCGGGTCAGATAAAAAATGTGGTATGTCAACTTACTCAACCTTTTAAGCCATGAAAACATTTCTTTTCACTTCCAAACTAGAGAGAAATTTAAGAGAGGGTTCCTATGGAGTTCTTGCATAATGAAGGTTAGTTTTTGATGATTTCTACCATTAAACATTGCCCCCGTGCCGAGAAACGTGATCTCTTCACGTGACAATCATTTTTCCCTTCTATTAGCTGCGTTTGGAGCTGGTTTTTGAAGATATAAATTTGTAGTTATTGGTGTTTCTTCAAGGTTTAAACTTGGCTAACTAAGGTAATCATGTCGGAACTCTTTTATGATTGTTTTTATGAATTTCTACGAACGTTTGACAAGTTGGGGCAATATGGCAAATCTGCCAATTTAAGATTAATTATGAAGTATTTATAGGTGCGTACCAGTTGTGTATATATAGTGTTTGTGAAGCTTAGGACATAAGGAACAACTTTTGTAAAGGAACTACGATCTTTCGAGCGTTCATTGGAAAGGTATGTTAAGGCTATTCCCTTCGTTCGACATGTTTCCTTAGAGGTAGTTAATGTTGGTGATCTTGTAGATGTAATTGTGAGTGGTTGGCTGAATGAGTGGTTATAAACGTCATTTTAGGGACTTATAATCTGTTAAGAACGACTCTAAGTTAGGATCGAATTGGAGATTATTCATATATATTGTTTATAGAAAAATTGCTCGCCTTTAGCCTATTCAATTGTTTGTTGTCGCCCTTAGGGCTATTGTGGTTAGTTGTTGAGCTATGGTCCTAGATTCCCCACTGCTGCCCCCTGTAGGAGTCCGGGCTACTGCCTATGGTGGCAATGATGTTGTCTAATAGGACTATATTATTGCCAAAGAGTGCTATGTGTTGCCTACGGGGCTATATTGATGCCAAATAGTGTTATGTGTTGCCAACGGGGCCATTTTGACGCCAAAGAGGGCTATGTGTTTCCTACAAGGCAATGTTGATGCAAAAGAGGGCTATGTGCATCCCACAGAGCTATGATGTTGCCTATGAGGGATATGTGCTGCCTACGAGGCTGTATCGTTGCCAAAAAGGGCTATGTGACTTCCGACAAATATAAGGGGCTACCGATAGGGGCATGTAGATTGATTTGGCACCTTCTGGGCTTATGGGGGCCTAGGTAGGTGGTATGTTATTTATACCTTCCGAGCTCATGGGGGCTTTGTTTAGGTTGACGTTTGACCATTTTTTTATTTTTAGATTTAGTAGCAGGTTAGCATGCTTATCTAAAATTTTGATTTCCTACGTGATTCCTTTCATACTCAGTACATTATTTTGTACTAACACAACATTACCTTGGGGGAGCTGCATTCATGCATGCAGGTCCTGACAGAAGACCTAGTAGACCTCCTCAATAGTAGGATTGACTTCTATCCGATTGACTTGCCCCTTTCCTCTGGAGCTGGCAAAGTTGGGAGTTTTGTTATCTTTTGTTGTATATATCTTTATGGGTAGGTTGGGGCCCTGTCCCGCCAATCTTTACTACTCTTAGAGGCTTGCAGACTAGTGTGTAGGGTGTATATCTATGTTATGGCCATACTGTCCTAGTTTGTTGGTTTGCTGAAACTTGTGAGGTGTTTGATGTACTGTCTTGATATATACCTGTTTTCAGTTTTGGTATAGATATCATGGTGGCCTCGATGTCCCAATTAGGACTTTTGTACTAGTTGGCCATTTATTTATATGATCTCCTGGGAGTAGCTGTTTCATTTATAGAGCAGTTGATAGGGACCTTCCCAATCGAGGGCTTAGTTTTAAGCCGAGATATACTTGTTTGTTTACTTGATTGCGTATGGCTTACATGCGATAGCAGCAAATGGTTCAGTAGGGTCGGCTCAGGCTTGAGTTTTGGCATTAGGAGCCAGTTGCACCCCTCGAGTTTGTGGCGTGACAAACTTGGTATCAGAGAAACGTCGTATCCTAGGGAGTCTGCAAGCCGTGTCTAGTAGAGTCTTGCTTATAAATGTGTTATGCACCACATTCGATAAGAAAGAAGCTACCATGCATGTTAGAATGAATATCCTACTTTTGCTTACCTCGTGCTGCAGAGCAGTGTCTTAAGGGTTGAGGTTTCTGGCTTATAATTGGTACTTGTTTGCAGATAGATATGACTGACACCAGACAGACCACAGCTACCTAGGGGCTAGATACAACTATAGGCGAGGGTACCAGCAAGGTACCACAGGTGCAGGCAGCCCATGGTGAGACCCAGGGGGAGACATCTTCTCAGCCCCCTATAGCTTCTCCACCGTTTCAGGAGCCTCCGAGGGCTATAGGACTTCCATCTCCACCAGCAGTACCACCTCTAGTTCCTCCTATTCCGTCTGATCAGGATTTCTAGAGTGTAGTATGTATGTAAACACAGTTAGTAGCTGCACAACGCTAACCAGTTGCGCCAAATATTGCCGGACCTTTTAAAGGTCCCAGAAGTTCGAGAGTTTGTGAATTTCTTGCCTTGAATCCTCCACAGTTTACAGGGACAGATCGCAGAGAGGACCTTCATCACTTTGTTGATCAATTTCATAGGATCTTTAGAGTCGTGCATGCCTCAACGATCCAGTCAGTTGAGTTGGCAGCATTTCGATTGGGTGGTGTTGCAGTATTGTGGTATGTGAATTGGGAGAGATCTAGGGGAAAAGATGCATCTCTACCCACTTGGGATAGCTTTACAGAATCTTTCATAGATCACTATTTGCCTCGAGATATTAGGGATGGCCGGGTGGACCAGTTTCTGAACCTCCGATAGGGACACATCAGTGTCTGAGCGTACGGGTTGAGATTTGATTCATTGGCTAGATATGCACCATCATTTGTTGATACGATCTATGATAGGGTGCATAGATTTGTGGGAGGGCTCGACTTAGACTATACCGACGCTTGTTCTACTGCTGCACTAAATGATAATATAGATATCTCACAAATTCAGGCATGTGCAGAAGGAATAGAGGATCGCCGACATTTATAGTATATGAGTGAGAGGGTCGAGAGAGAGAGACATAAGAGGGCTAGGCCCGCTGGTTCACATGGAGATTTTAAGGGTGGTCCCAGACCGCGATATTCTATTAGGCCATCTAGACCTCCACCACAGCATTTCCATGGTAGTAAATTTGATCGTCAGGGAAAGTAAGACCCAAGTAAGGGCTCACGAGCATTAAGTTCTTAGCAGCAGAGGGGTTCAGGCCAGGCTAGGACAGCCCCGCCGCGTTGTGCTACTTGCGGTAGGATGAATTTCAGGAGGTGCAGACAGGGTTCCACAGGTTGTTATTCCTGTGGACAGGAGGGGCATGGGTGTAGAAACTATCCGACCATAGTTCAGGGTGGTATAGGTCAGTCGACCAGGTCAGTAGTAGGTTCCTCCTCATCAGCACAGTCTACAGGGTGTGTACCCCAAACTTCAGTAGGTAGAGGTAGAGGCGGAGGCAGAGAGGGAGCATCTAGTTCTGGTAGTGGACAGAACCGTATATATTCACTAGCCGGTCGATAAGACTTAGAGGCATCACCAGATGTTGTGACCGGTACATTAATTATTTTCTCCCATTGTGTTTATGCTTTTATAGATCCTGGATCTACTCTGTCTTATGTTATTCCATTTTTTGCAGGGAAGTTATATATAGTAGCAGAGTCATTAGATTGACTCTTTATTGTATCTACCCCAATTGGTGAGTCTATTGTTGCCAGGAGAATCTATCGAGGTTACACGGTTGAAATTATCGACCGTCAGACCTCTGTAGATCTCGTAGAGTTAGAGATGCTTGATTTCGACATCATTATGTGTATGGACTGGTTAGCATCTTGTTATGCTAATGCTGAGTGCCAGACAAAGATTGTTAGATTTCACTTTCCAGGAGAGGCAGTTCGGGAATGGAAAGGCGATACAACAATGCCGGAGGTAGGTTTATTTCCTACCTTAAGGCAAGGAGGATGATTATTAGGGGTTGTATTTATCATCTTGTTCATATTCATGAAATAGATGCAGAACCACTGACTCTTGAGTCTATTTCGGTAGTTAATGAGTTTCTAGATATATTTCCAGACGATCTCCCTAGTATCCCTCCACAACAGGAAATTGATTTTGCTATCGATATGCTACCAAGTACACAACCCATATCTATCACTCCTTATAGGATGGCTCCTGCTGAGCTAAAGGAGTTGAAGGATCAGCTGAAAGAATTGCTTGAAAAAGGCTTTATTAGGCCTAGTGCTTTACCATGGGGTGCATCAGTGTTATTCGTAAGGAAGAAACATGGCTCACTAAGAATGTTTATCGATTATTGACAGCTGAATAAGGTGACTATAAAGAATAAGTATCCCCTTCTGAGGATCGATGACTTGTTTGATCAGTTACAAGGTGCTAAGTGTTTCTCAAAGATTGATTTAAGATCAGGGTACCACCTGATACGAATTTGGGAGAATGACGTTCCGAAGATATGTTGAAGAAGCAGATATGGACAATTTAAGTTCTTGGTAATGTCTTTTGGATTCACTAATGCCCCAGCAGTGTTCACGGACCTGATAAATAGTGTATTCAGGTCGTATCTAAACTTGTTTGTGACTGTATTTATTGATGATATTTTGGTGTATTCACGTTCAAAAGTTGAGCATGCAAATCATCTGCGAGCAGTCCTTCAGGTTCTTCGAGACCGAGAAGTTTATGCAAAGTTTTCTAAGTGTGAGTTATGGTTGGACTCTGTAGCTTTCTTAGGTCATATTGTATCAAATGCAGGCATTGCGGTTGATACAGAAAAGATTGAGGCCGTAAATACTTGGCCCAAACCCATGATTTCGATTGAGCTTCATAGTTTCTTAGGGTTAGCTGGGTACTATAGAAGGTTCGTATGGGGTTTTCTTCACTTTCAGCCCCATTAACGAAGCTGACTCAAAAAGCAGCTAAGTTCCAGTGGATTGAGGCTTGCGAACAGAGTTTCCAGGAGCTGAAGGACAGATTGACATCAGCATCAGTTCTAGCATTGCTAGAGGGTTCAAAAGGCTATGCGGTGTATTATGATGCTTCTGGTGTTGAGTTGGGATGTGTTCTAATGTAACATGATAAGGTTATCGCATATGATTCAGGGTAGTTGAGAAAGCATGAGAAGAACTATCCGACCCACAATTTAGAGTTGTCTACATTTGTGCATATGTTAAAGATCTATATACATTATTTGTATGGTGTTTATGTTGACATATTCATAGATCATTAAAGCCTTCAATATATATTTAGATAGAAAGAGTTAAATCTGCGACAACGTCGATGGCTTGAGTTACTGAAAGACTATGACATGGATATTTTATATCATCCAAGAAATGCGAATGTGGTAGCTGATGCCCTTAGTCGAAGATCTCTCGGTAGTTTATCTTACTTAGGCGTTGCAAAGCGTGAGCTAGCGCGAGAGCTTTATAAGTTAGCTAGCTTGGGATTCAGATTGTTAGAGGCAGAAGATAGTGGGGTAATAATTTAACACACAACCAAATCATCTGTAGTTGTAGTAGTTAAATCACGACAACAAGAGGATCCTAGCTTAGAGTAGCTCAGAGCCAAGGCTCAAGATCAACAGTCTTTAGCATTTGATATAGCAGGAGATGGAGTCCTTAGATATAGCGGTCGATTGTATGTTCCAAATGTTGCAGGGCTTTGACATCGGATTATGGAAGAGGCACATTATTCTCGTTATTCTATTCACCCTGGTTCGATGAAGATGTACCATGATATTAAGAAGATCTATTGGTGTCTTGGGATGAAGAAGGACATTGCTGAGTTTGTGGCACAGTGTCCTAACTACCAACAGGCGAAGGTTGAGCACCAAAAGCCTGTTGGGCTAGTTAAGGAGATAGCCATTCTTTTGTGGAAGTGTGAAGCAATTAATATGGATTTTATGAAAGGGTTACCTCGATCACGTCGCAAGTTTGATTATATTTGGGTAATTGTTGATAGACTAACAAAATCAGCCCACTTCTTACCAGTTAGGGCTAATTTTACAGCCGAAGACTATGCAGGGCTCTATATTAGAGAGATTTTTAGGCTACACGTTGTCCCATTATCTATTATCTCTAATAGAGGAGCACAATTTACCGCCAACTTTTGGAAATCCTTCCAAAAAGGATTGGGGACACATGTTAATCTTAGTACAACCTTTCACCCTTAGACAGATGGCCAGGCTGAGCGCACAATTTTGACACTTGAGGATATGCTACGGACGTGCGCGTTAGACTTCAAGGGAAGTTGGGATGACCACTTACCTCTTATTGAGTTCACATACCATAATAGTTATCACTCCAGCATCGGGATTGCACCTTATGAGACTTTTTATGGACAAAAATATAGGTCCCCCATTGGATGGTTCGAGGTAGGTGAGTCAGGGTTGATTGGACCCGACTTAGTATAGCAGACAATGGAGCAGGTTAAGCTCATTCGGGAGAGGTTGCGAATAGCTCAAAGCCAACAGAAGTCATACTCAGATGTGCAACGAAGGGACTTAGATTTTTGTGTTGATGACTGGGTATTCTTAAAATTCTCTCTTATGAAGGGTGTTATGAGATTTGGCAAAAAAGGCAAGCTTAGTCCAAGATTCATTTGGGCATGCCGGATCCTTCGGAGGGTAGGACGGGTGGCTTATGAGTTAGAATTGCCTTCGGGGCTAGAATCTATTAATTCAGTTTTCCATGTATCGATGCTACGAAAGTGCGCTGGAGACCCTTCTCGAGTTGTCCTAGTTTAGGATGTTCATGTCACAGTGTACTTGTCCTACAAGGAAACTCCAATTGCCATATTAGATCGGCAGTTCCGTAAATTGAGGGCCAAAGAGGTGACTTCGGTTAAAGTATTGTGGAGAAACAAGAATAGAGTAAAGGTGACCTGGGAAGCTGAGGATGGCATGAGGTCCAAATATCCTCACTTGTTTCATACCCCAAGCTGATGGCATATCAGTTTACATTAGTGTAGTGAGGTTAGATAGCAATCTGATTCTTTTTATATTGTTGCCTATTATTATTATTGTTGTGGTTGTATATTTGCTCGCACTGTTATTATGGAGCTATAGTGCTTAGTTATTTATGTCATCCTGTGAGACGCCTAGGTTAGAATTTATGTGTTTCATGATCCTGGATAGTCACATTTACAAAGGATATTCTGCCTAAATTTTTGAAACTCCTAAGGACTTAACCACGTGACTCAGATATTTTCATTCGAGGATGATATTTTTAAGGAAGAAGGATGTAACATCCCGACTTTTCAAAACGTCTAAATTAACTCGTATCTTTGTGGAAAGACAAGGAGGGTGGGTAATAACTTAAGAATGATGTGGTATGTCATATTTTAAGTGTTCAAGGGTTGTATCTCAAGTTTTGAAGTTAGGTAAGTGGCAAAATAAAAGTTGGCGAAAGTTATCGTAAGTTCATTTTTAAAGATTTCTCTGAAATTTGGGTCAAATGTCTTGGATGTTTTCTCTCAATATATAAAGAGTTAGAAGGTCTATCACCCATGAAATCGATGGCCTACGAGTCTAGTTTGTAATGCACAAAACCCCGTATCCAACCGACATCGGAATACAAAGTTATGAGGGATTTACTACGGACTGCCGGGGCAGAATCCGGGTCGAGTAAAAAATGTGGTATGTCGGCTTACTCAACATTTTAAGCCATGAAACCATTTCTTTTCACTTCCAAACCATAGATAAATCTTAAGAGAGGGTTCCTATGGATTTTTTGCATGATGAAGGTTAGTTTTTAACAATTTTTACCATTAAACGTTGGCCCTGTTCCTAAAACGGTGATCTCTACACGTGACAATCGTTTTCCCTTCTATTAGCTGCGTTTGTAGCTGGTTTTTGAAGATATAAATTTGTAGTTATTGGTGTTCTTCAAGGTTTAAACTTGTTTAAGTAAGGTAATCATCTCGGGACTCTTTTATGATTGTTTTTATGAATTTCTACGGACGTTTCGACAAGTTGGGATAACATGGAAAATCTGTTGATTTAAGATTAATTATACACTATTTATATGTGCGTACCAGCTTTGTATATATAGTGGTTGTGAAGCTTAGGACATAAGGGACAACTTTCGTGAAGGAACTACAGTCATTTGAGCGTTCATTGGAAAGGTATGTTAAGGCTATTCTCTTCGTTCGACATGTTTCCTTCGAGGTAGTTAATGTTGGTGATCTTGTAGATGTAATTGTGAGTGGTTGGCTGATTGAGTGGTTATAAGCCCTCATTTTAGGGACTTATAGTTTGTTAAGAACGACCCTAAGTTAGGAACGACTTGGAGATTATTCATATATATTATTTATAGCAAAATGGCTCTTATTTAGCCTATTCAATTGTTTATTGTCGCCGTTGGGGATATTGTGGTTAGTTTTTGAGCTATGAACTACCTATGGGGGTTATGATTTCCTTACGTGATTGCTTTTGGTATATTATGATACTTGCTCACTAAGTCTATAGCCTTTCATACTCTGTACATTATTTTGTACTGACACCCCATTGCCTTGGGCTTATCTATAGCTTGACTTCTATCCGATTGGCTAGCCCATTTCCTTCGGAGCTGCTAGATTTGGGAGGTTTGTTACCTTTTATTGTATATATCTTTATGGGTAGGTTGGGGTCCTGTCCCACCAATCTTTACTACTTTTAGAGGCTTGCAGACTAGTGTGTGGGGTGTATAGCTACGTTATGGCTATACTGGCCTAGTTTGTTGATTTGCTGAAGCTTGGGATTTGTTTGATGTATTGTCTTGATATATACCTGCTTTCAGTTTTGGTATGGATACATGGGGGCCTGGACGACCCAATCAAGACTTTTGTACTAGTTGGCTATTTATTTATATGGTCTCCTGGGAGTAGCTATTTCTTTTATAGATCAGTTGACAGGGGCCTTGCCAGCCAAGGGCTTAGTTTTAAGCCGAGATATACTTGTTTGTTTTCTTGATTGCGTGTGGCTTCCATGTGCTAGTAGCAAATGGTTCAGCAAGGTCGGGTCGGGCCTGAGTTTTGGCATTAGGATCCAGTTGCGTCCCTCGAGTATGGATTTCTTTCTCAGTTAATAAATGTCTGGAATCTTGGGTTACTAATTGGTGGAATACTGGGCAATCCCAAATTGTCTTGAATAATATTCAAGAAAAGAGTCTTCTAGAAAAATTCAGAGAATTAGAGGAACTCCTCTTCTTGGACGAAATGATCAAGGGATACTCGGAAACACATCTCGAAGAGTTTGGGATAGGAATCCATAAAGAAACGATCCAATTAATCACGATACAAAATGAGAATCGTATGGATACGATTTTGCACTTCTCAACAAATATCATCTGGTTTGGTATTCTAAGCGGGTATTCAATTTGAAAATTCTCTCTCAAGGTCAAAGAAGAAAAAGCTAGGGTTTCCAAATCAAGTGTTTTTTTCCATAATTGCTTTTGGGCATTGAAGAGCAAGGTATTTAGGGTTTCATAGATGGGTTCCATTCACCCATTGAGCCCTAAGGATTTTCAATTCTCCAAGTTTAAATTCATCAATTTAATTAGGGTTTCATTCAATTCCTCATGGATTCAAATGGTGTTGATTCAGTTTCTTGATTTTGATCTTATCATGATTGATTTTACTCAGTTACATACTTATTTTCATTTATTTTATATGAACCCATGCAATTTTCATGATCTTGACTATGAACTCTTAAAGACATGAATTTATAAAGAAGGTACGAATCAATGAATGTTGTTTTCATAAAAATTATGCATGATTTAGGAAAGAAATGTTTTATGATCTAGGTTGCTTTAAGATGAGCATCAATGGAATTGTGAAATATTTTCCCATATTAAGAAATCATGATTTGGTGAAATATTTTCTCACACATTGTTTAGGAGCTACTCTATGATGATTTAAGCTTGTATTAGTAAATTAATTGTTCTTTTCCATGTATTATGATATCTTTATATTTATTGACTAATTCCGTTGGGATTTTACTTATCACCGAGAGAATATTGAGATGGAGGCTCTCCCATTAGTAAAGGTTCGGGTCTCTAGAAGCAATATCTTTGTCCCTAATTATATGCCCAGTAGGATTGTCTTAAGTGACATAACTAGTGGATCCACCTAAGATAGAAGTTAATTTATTTGCCTTGACAAGCAAAGGCATCTCTTTTTAGTGTGGGAGTAAGACACCGGATTCCACATTATAGCTCATGTGGTCTATGTTAGTTAATAGTAATTATCCCACAAAATGAACTAAGTTGCTTTCGATGGTTTTTATGATGATTTCTTTATGTTTTAAATTGCATCGACCGTGTTCATGATTTATGATTATTCTTTAAAAGATTTTACTATGTTTAGCTTGATCATGCACATCATGTTTTCCCTTGTTCCCCTTTGATCATGTTTAACATTCTTATGCATGCCCCTCATAATTTATATATTCCACGTACAAATGAATACTTGTTCTTATATTGTTTAACTAATGTAGGGTCCGACGCTTCTCCTCTTCCCGCTTGTGGCTGGTGCTAGATACGAATTGCTACCTTAAAGATTTTGTGAGTCCTCATGCTCCGTGTACCATGTCACATTTACCTTGCTTTATTATGTTTTAGTTCTCAGGCATTGTACCTGGTGTACGGGTTATGTCTCGACCACTCTTGATATACTAGAATTACTTGTGAAGACTATGATTAGACTTCAATTTTTATGTCAAACTCTTTGATATAAAACCTTTACCTCAAATTATTGAATTTTCTATCATATTGTGTTTTATGCATGTCAAATGGCTTGTGTAGGCCCACTTCAGGTCTTATAGGCTATGTCACTTCTAGGATATACTTTGGGTCATGAAAAACTTGGTATTCAGAGCGAAAGGTTTTAGAAAAAGCCCTAGGATGTCTGACAAGCTGCGTTGAGTAGAGTCGTTTTCATGGGTGTGAAGTGCTCCACATTTATGAATAAGAGGCAACAAAGTGTTTAGGAAAGTTTACTTTTTTACTACTATAAAGTCGTGTCATAGAGTCTATCTCTATAATAATCTTACCCCTAAACCTTATCCAATGATTTTCAAGATATGGCCCCTCGAAGAGCTTATGTGAGAGTAAATGAGCGTGAGAATGTGGAGCCCGAGGTTACTCAAGCTTCAGTTGATTCCTTGGCCGAGCAAGTGACTTATGTCAAGTTCCCAGACGCTTTTCAAGTGTTGTCTTAAGCCATGACGGCCCAAGATAATAGAGAGTTCATTGCTCCTGAGAACCCAAACGTGGGTACGACAACGACAAGGATATGGGACTTCACTATGATGAATCCCTCAAAATTTCAGGATTCCAAGGTTGATGAAGATCCTTAAGAGTTCATTAATGAGGTGTATAAGAGAGTAAGAATTATGGGTCTATCTATGGTGGATAAGGCGGAATTGGCTACTTATTAACTCAAGGGTATTGCTCAAGTTTGGTTTGAACAATGGAAAGGTGAGAGGGTTGTTGATGTGGGTCCTCTTGAATGGGAAAAGTTTGACATGTCATTTTTTGATCATTCCTTTCCTTTTAAAATGAGAGAACACAATGTGTTAGAGTTCATTAACCTCTAACAAGGGAATATGAGTGTGAAAGGTATGATTTGAAGTTCTCAATTGGCTAAGTACGCTCCGACTATGGTTGCCGACTCTATGGCGAGAATGAGTAAGTTTGTGTCAGGTGTTTCTAATTTGGATGTCAAGGAATTTCCTACCGCCATAGTTATTGATGGATATCTCCCATTTTATGATACATTCCCAACAAATCGAAGAGGAAAATCTCAAGGAAAGGGCAAGAGAGTCCAAGAGGCCAAGAATCGGCGATGGTAACTTTTCTCATTCTAGGTCCGGTGGACAAGGTCATTCTAAGTTTTGCCAAAAGCTTCTAGTCAAGGTTTGTCTAATTGTCTACCTCCTAGATTCAGCAAGGATGGGGTGTCTAACCCAAAAAACTCAAAGAGAGTGTGCTAATGGATCCTCTATATCTACTTGCTCAAGATGCGACAATAAACATGATGACAAATGTTTGCCCGGTACAGATGGTTGCTTTAATTGGGAAAAGAGTGGTCATAATATAAGAGATTGTCCATTGATTGGTTCTAAGGCAAAGGATGGTAGGCAAGCTCATACTAATGTTTCGGGTACATATGCTCTGAAGAAAAATAGATTTTATGCTCTTCAGACTTGACGACATTGTGAGGGTTCTCCACATGTGGTGACCATATGTTTAATGTCATTTACCTTGATATTGTCACACCCCTTTTTAGCCCGGCGAAAGGGTTTTTCCAATTTAAATGACAATATTGATTAGGGATTATTTAATTTTTCAGAGTCACCACTTGGAAATGAGTTATGGTGTTCCAAGTCACCTTTCTTTTTTAATCCCTAACCAAAAGGAACTAACTCTTTATTTTTTGTCTGCAAACTAGAAATTCGGATAAGGAATTATGTTGACCGAGGGGAAGGTATTAGGCATCCCTCGAGTCCCGTGGTTCTAGCATGGTCTCTTTTATTGATTTATACTTATTTTAACTATTTTTTGGATATATTTTATATGCTACAGTTTCGCTCACATTTTTATTGTTGAACTTTTATTTGGTCTCAACCTAGATGCCTAACAACATTCTTGATCTTGACATTTAATAGATTAGAAGCATAACTGCTTTATTCTTTCGAGTGTGTCACTCCTAATAAATGTCTATAAGTCTTACTTTAATTTAATAAAAGTTAACTATATTATTGGACAAGGTGCGTCGCCGTATCCTTGAGTTTATTTTTTAATGTCTCAAAAAATATGTGTAACCACATTCTTAATCAATACAAATATTTTTAATGTGCCTAAATGTTCGTCTAACGCTAAATAAAATATTTATTCCGTATAAAGAAAAATCAAATAAACTTAATAAATCTAAACTTCTAGAATACAATATGAAATTTTGAATTATTTCTACATTTTTTTTGTTACTTTAAAAGTTAACATTGGAATTAAACATACATTTTCTAATCCCATAAAACAATAACGAATTCTTAAAATAATCTAATTTTTTGTTTGATAAAATGAAACAACAATACTTACTATCTTTACTTTATCATTATTGCATCAAACTCGAGACATGAATAACGCCATGACCTGTTTATTTTTAAGAGATCACAACTAACGAATTAAAAAAAGTAAATAAAAATAATCACCAATTAAACTATCCTCATTCATCATAGAAAAAATATAACACTTAATTCATTCTTCATTTCAATCAATTATGAATAAAATAAAAAATTAAAGAAAACTTATCATATAGTTACATCAAATTCTATGAATAAATTAAAGAGATAAGGTAAAGTTGAACCGTAAATGAAAAGAATATGTACCGTAAAATCTTGACTGAATCACGATTAGAACACTCACAATTTTCGGTGTGAATGTGTGTTGTGTTTATATAAAAGTAATGAATAAAGAGAATAAAGGGATGAATATGTTTGTGGGTATGTTGCCAATTGGTTTTTTCTTTTAGCTTTTGTTGTGTGTGCCTCTGTGCCCTTTTTTTGTGTTGTGCCGAATGGTCTTTTTTTGTGTGCTGTCCGTCTGTGCTTTTTTTCCTTTTGACTGCTGGTTGCTCTTTGTGTGTGTAGAACATAGTATAGGTGTGAAGTGTTGCTTGTAGGATAGTTTTTTTTTCTCTTTTATTTGTGTTTGTAGTATATGTATTGTTGCTTGTAGGATAGTTTTTTTTTCTCTTTTATTTGTGTTTGTAGTATATGTATTGTTGCTTTCTTTTCTCGTGTTGGTGTGTTGTGGGTGTACATAAGAAGTGTGTATTGTGTTGTGTGTGTCGTGTGTAGTGTGAGGGAGAAGTGGGGGTTAAGGTGAAGTGGTGGGTGAGGGTAGCGAGGTTGTAGGGGTGTGTCACGACCCAGACCGTCGTGATTGGCACCCACACTAAACCATCGGTGGGAGAACCACTACTACAACCCAAACCAAATAACTAAACCAAAAATTAAAGTATTTAAGTTACAGAACCAAGTTAATTACTAAGGAAAGGAATAGGGAGTTCTCATAAACTCCAACAAAAGTCTAATCAACTAAACAAAATGTGAAAATAATACCTAGAACCTGAAAGTCAATGTACCAAAACATCTAACAATGAACCAAAAGTCTAAACAAGAAGGGTTACAACCCCAAACTAATGAACTAATAACTAACTAAAAAGTCTAAGTCCGAATGTGGACGTATACAAAGGGAGAACTCATGGCAGCCCGGAAGAAGTGGCTCACCGTTGAATTCGAACAATCACTGATCTTCTAAGCGAGGTCTGTCAATAGCCACTTGAAGATGCCCATATCCTCAACAAAGAAAGAGCAAGTGCAGTATCAGTACACAACCACTGTGTACTGGTAGGATCACACGACTATCCCACTAAGTGCAATATACATAATTCAATTCAACAATATGATCACATGCATATATCGAACATATACAATATCATCATCATTTACAGACAAGGTACAGTTTCACATTTCTCAAGATACACAATTACAACAAGTCATTGGTCCTCTCATGAAACCCAAGCCCAAACAGTTAGCATACCGAAACGTGGTACCCGATCCAATGTTTATTCCAGAACGTGGCAACCGATCCCATAATTATGCCAGAACATGGCAACCGATCCAAGTTAGTGTGTTGGAACGCAACACACGATCCATTCAATCAAACCACAATCACAATCACAAGTATGTTCTCAAGTTCAATGAGTCAAATATGAGTCCAACTCATATTACCCATTTAAAATATGGGTACTTAAATGGGTTAAATGGGTAAATAGAAAGGCTTATTCACTGTAAGAGAAAAAATAGGGCAGAAATTTGAAACCCACGCGAACCAAAATTGCCTCAGCTTTTCATCGTCTTCCATCAACCAACGTTGTCTCAGCTCCAGCAATTTCTCCGGTGAGACTCTCTACTTCGTCTTTACTTATGTCTCCGTCTCTATTTTCTCCTTTTATATTTTTGTTGTTGTTGTTGTTGTGGTACTCTGCTTTGTTATTTTGATTGATTTGATGGTAGACTTTCTATCTGTTTCTTATAGTTAAACTTTTAGATCTAGTTAGTGATGCATGTGTAAATACAACTTCTAGTCACGGGTACAACTACTTCTTAAACCTGTCTATATGGCCATACCTGGTCCAAACCCAAATGAAGAAAGAGGGCTATGGTAGGTTGAAGGCCAAAGAAGTAGTTTCCTCGATAGTGTGAAATAGATATGAATGATCCACAGAGACATAGTCTGTAAAAAGCTAAAGTAACTTTTGGTTCATTTCATATTCCTACATTATTGAATGTGATGCTATGAGTTGATTTTTTTTATTTGTATGTATGGCTCATTGTTTATGATTTGTAAAATTAGGGTGATATGTCGATAGAAGGCAATGAAAAGTCTTGTGAACGAAGTACTGCAACTTCGTTGATACGAGCAAAATGAAAATATTTGTTGTTTGGGATTATTTTATTAGACTTATGCCTAATTCTATTGACGTAAAGTATGAAGTTCAATGCATGATCTGTAAAAAAAAATCGTAATGGGCCCTACATTTGGAACAACAAATCTAAATCATCATTTGGAGAAACATAACCCGAATAAGGCTAAAGAGGGTCAAAATGAGCCAATAGATCAAAAAACTTATTGAGAGAAGATGTCATTGGCTATATGTAGGCATAATTATGCTTTCAGTTTTGTAAAGCACAAAGACATCAGGGATAGTCATTCATATTTAAATCCAATAGCGAGGCATATATCAAGAAACACAGCCAAGTCGGATATCTTGAATTTGAATGCTAGAGAAAAAGAACTTCTAAAAGTTGAACTTGCATTGATTTCTAGTAGAGTGTGTCTGACGTCTGGACTTCATTAGTATCTAATGGCTATATGTGTGTAACAACTCATTATGTGGACATAAATTGGGTTCTTCAGAAAAGGGTTTTAATTTTGGTCATGTTCCTCCTCCACATTCTGGTGTAGTTTTAGGTCATTTATTGATTGATTTTCTTAAAGAGTGGGGAATCAAAAAGAAAATATTCGCCCTTACTTTAGCTAATTCTACTTGCAATAAATGTTGAGATTGTAGCTACATTTTTTAGGCCATTCTATGATATCACAACTTTATTTTCTGGATGCAAGTACCCTACAACAAATTTGTATCTTCCTACTTTTTGGAAAATTGAAATGCTATTGGTAGAACACAAAAGAAGTAAAGATCCAATGATGACTGAGATGGCCACTTCTATGTTAAAGAAGTTCAAAAAATATTGGGAGTCATATAACATCATTTTATCTATAGCAATGGTTCTTGACCCATGATATAAACTGAATTTTGTTAAGTTTTGTTTTCCAAAGCTTAATTCTGATACTGCTGATCAAAAAGTGAAGGTTATCGAAGATAATTTAAATTTATTATTCGAAGATTACTTGATACCATCTACTACAACCTCGTTGTCAACTTCATTACCAGAGGAGCACGCTTGTAGTAGTAGAAATCAAATGACTGAAGAATTTGAGGAGTTTGATATGTTTCAAAGTCAGTTAGAGTTGAGTACCAGTAAAACATAATTAGAGTTATATTTGGAAGAAGCTAACGTTGATCGTAAAACAAATCCGAATCTAGATGTACTTGGGTTTTGGAAGGATAAAAAACTAAGGTATCCAAAACATTCCTTAATGGCACGAGATGTTTTGAGTGTGCCCATCACTACAGTAGCCTCTGAATCTGCATTTAGCACCGTAGGTCATGTCATAGGAAAGTTTCGAAGTTCTATTCTTCCTGCAAATGCTGAGGCGAAACTATGTAGTAGGGATTGGATTTGTGGACAAAAAGGTAAATTTATCTTCTCTAGTTTCATTTGTTTCATTTAATATAGTGAATTTGCATTTTGAACTGTAATGACTTGTTTTTTTAAAAATTGTTGAAGATCTTGATGGATTCGAATCAGATTCTGATGAAGATGAGATTGTTGTTGACCTTCAACCTTATGTTGATAAACTTAGAGGTAAGACTTGAGAAAAACTAACATTTTTCTGCCTTTCTTGTATATTGTTCTTAGTACTCTCTGTTGTTGATAACAGTTTATGATCAACTGTTCTCATCTTTCTGAACTTAGATATGTAACTTCAAATTTATTAAAATGTGTAATGAAAGTAACTTTACATTTATTAGAATGTGTAATGAAAGTTTCTGCATACCTACGATCTTATTCTTTTTGTTTTCTTTTTCTGTCAGATCATCGCATCTCAAAGGACAATCCACAATAGCAGAAATCACTGAGAGTTTGTGGAAAGTTTGTTGGAAGTGGTGGCCTTGTAGGTGTAGCATCTTCATCTTTTTAGAGTTAACATGGTGCCGAGCAATTAATCGTGGATCTCCAGTTGATCAGTTGGAGGAAGCTGGATTAACACCATCTCATATTACAACAACAATATTTAACATACTTGGACAAACCATAGAGGCTTTAGAGGTCATGACATAAGATGGAAGAAGTGTTTGAAGAACTGTTAGAAACTTGTCATGTAGTAACACACAAGAGACTACATTGATGCAAACAATTGAGTTTGATTGAGTAGAAAATAAAACAACTTTCAGTAAAGTTCACAAATGTATCTCTTTTTTCCAATAACAATTTTGGTGGATTAGGCAGACATAATTGTCATTTGACAAAAGTGTTCCAGTCACAATTGTCTGATTTCTTTATCTTCATTATCCAAATTGATCATTTAATGTCTTTAAATGCTTTATGACTTGGTCATTTTGGAGCTCATTGAGCATGCGAAAAACTTGACTCATGGAATAATATGGGTAATATGGATACCCATATTATCCATTGGGTAAATCGTTTTTTACCCATTTAAAATATGAGTAGAGCCGAGTATTTTACCCATTTTTATTTAAATCGTTTTCAATCGACTCATATTAGACTCGACCCGCTCGTTTGCCACTCCTAATCTCAAGTATCCAAATTAGGGTTGTTTCTACCATAAATTCTAGATCAAAACCCTCCCTCATCGATAATTACTCATTAGATTACGTTCTAAGGGTCAAAAAATGGATTCGGGGAGTTAAAAGCTTACTTTTAACCTTAGGAATGGTGGAAAACTATCAAGAATCGCCTAGGGTTCGTTCCTTAGATCTAAAAACCGAAAAGTGCAGAATAAAGACGTTTTAGGGTTTATTTACGACTTTAAGTTGCGTCGGGCCTGCCACATCGGTCCTCACCCCTCTACAGTGGCCTTGCCAGAGCCACCAAAATCACCGCCAAAGTGGCTTGCACGAAACAGTGAGCTATTTGAATAATTCGAAGACCCCCATTTCACAACACACCTTTGACCAACGATGCTCAGAAAATACCGTTCACGCTAAGATCGATTTAGCGAGTTCTACTCACCCGAATTCAATTCTGTAAAGTTGTACGAGTTCTTTAATGACTAATCTAACTACTCATGTAATCAAAATCATAAATAAATCACCCGATTATTACTAGATTTCCCTACACCTTAATGACTGCGATTTCATCCAAATGTGGACTAGGTTGGAAAAATCCAAATACTATGAAAAAGTTTTCCGGCCCAAAGTTTTTCCCTATTAGCTTTTTCTATAACGATGGGAACAAGTCGTTACAATAGGTACAAATTTACCCATCGCTCATCCCTGAGTGACAAAAGTTAGGAAAATAGGCTAAGAAAGGAATGAAGTAGTACCTGAATCGACGAACAATTGGGGATACTTGTCTCGCATGTCCCTCTTGGTTTCCCAAGTAGCTTCCTCAACTGGACGATGCTTCCATTGAACTTTCACGGACTTAATCTCCTTTTGTTCTCAACTTAAGCACATCACGATCAAGAATTGCAATCAAATACTCCTCATATTGGAGGTCCTTGTCTAACACAATTGAGTCACATTCAATGATATAATCTCTATCACCATGATATCTCTTCAACATGGACACATGAAATACCAAATGAACTCCCGATAGATTAGGAGGTAAAGTCAATCTATACGCTACCGGTCCCACATATTCAAGAATCTCAAATGGACCAATGTATCTAGGACTTAGCTTACCTTTCTTACCAAATCTCATCACTCCTTTCATGGGTGATACCTTAAGAAGAACATTCTCACCAGTCTAAAAAGTCATATCTTTTACCTTATGCTCTGCATACTTTTTCTGTCTACTATGGGCTGCTAGAAGCTTAGCTTGAATACTCCTCACTTTATCTTGAGCATCATTCACTAAATAAACCCCCAAAGGTTTCACATCTCCAGCCTCAAACCATCCTATGGGTGATCTACATCCCCTCCCATATAATGCCTCAAACGGTGTCATATCTATGCTAGAGTGATAACTATTATTGTAAGACAATTCACACAAAGGTAAGAACTTATCCCAATGCCCTCCGACATCAATCACATATGCCCTCAACATGTCTTCTAACACTTGAATAGTCCTTTCTGACTATCCATCCATTTGTGGATGGAAGGTTGTACTAAAAGTGAGTTGTGTGACCAATTCATCATGTACTTTTCTCCAAAACTTGGGAGTAAATTACGTACCACGATCTGAGATGATAGAAAGAGGCACCCCATGCAACCTCACTATCTCTTTCACATAAACTTTATCCAATTGTTCAGCATTATAATCTATTCTTACCGGAATAAAATGGGCAGACTTAGTCAATCTATCAACCACTACCCAAATAGAATCAAACTTTCCCAAAGTCTTTATGAAGACCAACCACGAAATCCATGGCTATCCTTTCCTACTTCTATTATGAAATTGGCATTCTTTGAAGCAAACCTATAGGCCTTTGATGTTCATACTTCACTTGTTGACAATTTTGACACTTAGCCACAAACTCCACTATCTCTTTCTTCATGCCCGACCACCAATAAATTCACTTCAGATCTCTATGTATCTTGGTCACACCCGGATGAATAGAATATCGTGAACCATGAGACTCTGCCAATAATTTCTAAATCAAGTCATCTATTCTAGGAACACAAATTCTTCCTTTAAAATTGAGCACACCGTCCACATCAAGAGTGTTCTCTTGTGCCTTACCAATTATAGTCTTCTTTCTAAGCTCCTCCAAATTCTCATCCTCAAATTGTTTGGCCTTGATTTCCTCAATGAATGTGGCCCTTACTTCAATACTAGCCAACACCCCACCTCTTTCTAAGATGCCCAACAACACGAACTTAGACTCTAAAGTCTGAATTTCCTTATATAAAGGTCACTTGGTTACACTTAACCAAGCTAAACTACCCATACTCACTATTTTTCGACTCAAAGTATCTGCCACCACATTAGCCTTGTCCGGATGGTATTGAATGGTAACATCATAATCCTTGTGTAACTCCATCCACCATCTCTGTCTCAAATTCAGATCCTTTTGAGTAAACACCTGTTGTAAATAACAATGATCAGTAAATACCTCACACTTAACACCATACAGATAATGTCGTCAGATCTTAAGAGCAAACACTACCGCTGCCAACTCCAAATCATGTGTTGCATAATTCCTCTCATGCACATTCAATTGACGCAAGTCATAAGGTATAACATTCTTATCCTGCATCAACACAGCACCCAAACCAGAATGTGAAGCATCACAATAAACAATAAAATATTTACCTTCCACCGGTAATGCTAGAATAGGTGCGAAGGTCAAGAGAGTCTTGAGCTTTTGGAAGCTCTCCTCACATTTTTCAGTCCATTCAATTGGTATCTCCTTTTTGGTCAAATTAGTCAAGTGAGTGGCAATAGAAGCAAAGTTTTTCACCAATCGATAATAATAGCTAATGTGCCCCCACAAAACTCCTAACTTACGTCGTAGAGCTAGGACGAACCCAATTCTTAACCTCCTTAATCTTTTGATGATGCACCATTACCCCTTCTTTTGAAACTACATGCCCCAAAAATGCAACCAAAGTCAACAAAAATTCACACTTAGAAAATTTAGCATACAACCTTTGTTTCCCAAGAACACCAAAACAATACGAATATGGTCGGCATGCTCTTCCTCACTCTTCAAATACACCAAAATGTCATCAATAAGGACTATAACAAACGAATCAATGAATGGTTTGAACACCCCATTCATCAAACTCATGAAACCTGCAGGAACATTGGTCAAACCGAAAGACATAACCAAAAACTCATAGTACCCATAGTGAGTTCTAAACGCCATTTTGGGCACATCCTCAGGCCTAATTTTTAACTGATGGTAGCCAGACCTTAGATCAATCTTAGCGAAAACTGATACACCTTGCAATTGATCAAAAAGAACATCTATTCGAGGCAAAGGGTACTTCTTTTGAATAGTGACCCTATTCACTTTCCGGTAATCTATACACATTCTCATACTACCATCATTTTTCTTAACAAACAAAACTGGAGCACCCCATGGGGAAGCACTAGGACAAATAAATCCCTTATCAAGAAGCTATTGGATTTGAGCCTCAAGCTCTCTTAATTCTACCGAAGCCATGCGATATAGAGGGATGGAAATGGGGCACGTACCAGGCTCTAAATCAATGCAAAAATCTATATCCCTATTTGGAGGCATACCAAGAAAGTCATTAGGCAACACTTCTATAAATTCTGACACCACATGAATAGACTCAATAGATGGAGACTCAACCTCAACATCCCGAATATGGGCAAATAAGCCAAACAACCCTACCCTACCAGTTTCCTAGCCCGAATGGAGGATATAATCTTGGTTTGCTTAGGCTTGTACACCCCTTCCCACTCTAATTTTCCCTTCTGGAATTTCTAGAGTCACAGACTTAGTATTACAATTAAGCACAACATAATAGGGGGACAACCAAGTCATGCCTAAGATTATGTCAAAGTCAGTCGTATCCAAAATTACCAAATCAGCCCAAGTTTGATAACCCATAAACAAAATAGAACAAGCGTGATAGACATGGGTGACTATGACAAACTCTCCAACTGGGGTAGAAACATGGATGGGGGCATAAGTCTATCATAAATCATATCAAATTCTGAGGCAAATATCACGGATACATAAGAATAAGTAGAACCCTAATTAAATAACACATTAGTCATCCGGTCAGAAACAAGAATAGTACATGTGATCACTGCGTCAGTCGCCTCTACCTCATTCTTACTCGAAAACGCATAACATTGAGCCCTATCATCTTGACGAGCTACTTCCCTGCCACGCTGCATTGCACCTCTGCCCGCGTTACCATTTTCTCTACCCCCACAACCTCGATGATTACCTCCTCGCCCACCTTGTGGACGCCCTCGACCATTATTACCATTCCCTGCGGGTACCACTACTCTAGATGGCTGCTGCGCAGAATCCAACACACATGGATGGGGACAATCTCTCCTCATATGCCTAGGTTCTCCACAATTGTAGCAAGTATGATCAAATTATGGTCTGCTGCCCGTCGAAGGAGCAACTCCTTGGCTATCCTGAAGCAAATTATGAGATGGAGTTCCTGAGTAATTACATGTAGAGGCGGGCATGGCGGACTGAATTGGTCTAGCTGCAACTGTTGGCCTTCCTTATCCTCTGGAGTAAGAACCTTGAAAGTTACCTGAGTTCTTGGCCCTTTTTGACAATGCCTTAGCCTGAGCGTCTCGCCTCAGCTCCTCAACTTTCTTAACAAAGTCAGTCACCTCATTAAAGCTTCTTCCTGCAGAAGTCATATGAATAGATAATACTTGCAACTCATAATTTAATCCCTTAATAAATAAATGGATTCTCTCTTCCTCCATAATCACCAACTGTGTAGCATATCTAGATAAAGCATGGAACTTGGCGTCATAAGAAGCCACATACATACCACCTTGTTCTAAATCCATAAACTCATCTTTCTTACATTGTCTTAAAGTTCTAGGCACATATTTCTCCAAGAATAGAGTATGAAACTAGGTCCAAGTGAGTGGAGGTAAAATTGAAGATCTGCACTCCATATAAGCTCTCCACTACTGCTTAGCCTTATCTTGATGTTGAAAAGTCATGAACTCAACCCCATGCTTATGGACAATTCCCAATTTATGAAGCCTCTCATAGCAGTCTAACATGAACTCATAAGCATCCTTACTCTCAAAACCAAGAAATACGGGAGGCTTTAGCTTCAAAAACTTAGTCAACATTCCATACAAATTACCATTCATAACACAACCCAACAAAGGACGGAAGAAATCATTAGTACCTACATTTCCACCCACCTTCGGAGTAGTGATAGCAATAGGGGGGTTAGCGGGAGCATGAGTCGCTTGAACAGATGGAAGCACTCTAGGAGCAGCCAATCCTTTAAAAAATAACATGATCTGCTGAGCTAACACTGGGTTGATGGGTGGAATACCTATAGTCTCAACCTGCACCTCTTCTTCTTGTCCAACCTCAACATTTTCAACCTCAATGTCCTCCTATATCTCTTCATGATGCATGGGTTTGGATGCGCTTCTGTCCCTAAAGGGAGTTCACCGAGGTATCGTACAAGAAAGGAATTCCATTTGTGTATGTCTGGCTTTCCGCTGGGAAAGTAAGAGACGTTATCGGATTTCACCAAGCCAACTACCACTACCTGGGGATTTCTAGATCCGCTCTAGCCAAATTTAGGGGAGCAATTTCGATCGGTGTCCCATCTGTAGCAGGTGTGACTCTTCGTTGGCCTCTACCCCTAGCTCTTTCTCTACCCCTACCTCGACCACGACCTTTCGCTTGAGATTCCTCAACTGGAGCATTGATGGGAGTTACAGGCCTGACGTCATTGTATCTAGTATTAACCATCTGCGGACAGAAGAGTAAAGGACGTTAGATACCAATTTGAATCGCCAGATACCAATTGGAATCAAGTTATAGCACGAAAAGTGACAAGAGAAAATAGAGAGATTTCCTAAAGTCCTATAGCCTCTCAAAGAAAAGTAAAGGCGTCCCCGTACCATGCTGCAAGACTCTACTAGACTCATTTTGATATATCGATATCAACAAACCTAGTCTCTGATACTAACTTTTTCATGACCCAGACCGTCGTGATTGGCACCCACACTAAAACTCCGGTGGGAGAACCACTACTACAACCCAAACCAAACAACTAAACAAAAAAATAATGTATTTAAGTTATGGAAGCAAGTTAAATAGTAAGGAAAGAAAAAGGTAGTTCCCATAAACTCCAACAAAAGTCTAATCAACTAAACAAAATGCGGAAATATTACCGGGAACCTGAAAGTCAATGTACCAAAATATCGAACAATGAACCAAAAGTCTAAACAATAAGGGTTACAACCCCATACTAATGAACTAATAACTAACTAGAAATTCTCAGTCCAAAATGTGGACGTAGACGAAGGGAGAACTCATGGCAGCCCGGAAGAAGTGGCTCACCCTTGAATTGGAATGATTACTGATCTTCTAAGAAAGGTATGTCAATAGCCGCTTGAAGATCCCCTGTACTCAACAAAGAAAGAGCAAGTGCAGTATCAGTACACAACCACAGTGTACTGGTAGGATCACACGACTATCCCACTAAGTGCAACTTACATAAGTAAATACAACAATATAATCACAAGCATATATTGAACATATACAATATCATCATCATTTAAGAACAATGTATAGTTTCACATTTCTCAAGATACAGAGTTACAACAAGTCATTGGTCCTCTCATGGAACCCAAACTCAAACAGTTAGAATACCAGAACGTGGTACTCGATCTAATGTTTATGCTGGAACGTGGCAATCGATCCTATAATTATGTCGGAACGCGGCAACCAATCCAAGTTAGTGTGTCGGAACGCAACACTCGATCCATTCAATCAAACCACAATCACAATCACAATCACAAGTATGTTCTCAAGTTCATACAATCAAGTCATGATTCATGGCATTCATCATTCGTCTATCTCATTTACAATAAGTGTGATCAATAATGTAACATTCACATACATACATGTATCATAATGAAGCAAGAACAAATATTCATCACAAAATCATAGAATCACAAACATCACCTACCTTGAAACAAGCTTGAAACCCTAAGAAACCTGATCCTTCCATTTCTGGATTTGTTTCACTTGTTCTTGGTCTACAAACAATCAATATAATACAGGAATCAATAAATAATCACTAATTACCCGAATTAATAACAATTATAACAACCCTAGAGCATACCCATGATCCTAAGTATCCAAATTAGGGTTTTTTCCACCATAAATTCTAGATCAAAACCCTCCCCATAGATAATTACCCATTAGATTACGTTCTACAGATCGAAAAATGGATTCGGGGAGTTAAAATCTTACCTTTAGCCTTAAGAATGGTGGAAAATTGTCAAGAATTGCTTGGGGTTCATTACCTATCTCTAAAAACTGTCAAGAATTACCCAACACATGATTTGGAGTTGGCAGCGGTAGTGTTTCCTCTTAAGATCTGGCGACATTTTTGTATGGTGTTAAGTTGAGGTATTTACTGATCATCGTAGTTTGCAACATGTGTTTACTCAAAAAGATCTGAATTTGAGACAGAGAAGGTGGATGGAGTTACTCAAGGATTATGATATGACCATTCAATACCATATGGGCAAGGCTAATGTGGTGGAAGTCGCTTTGACTAGAAAAGCGATGAGTATAGGTAGTTTAGCTTGCTTGAGTGTATCCAAGCGAATCTTGGCTAAGGAAATTCAGACCGTGGAGTCTAAGTTCATGCAGTTAGGCATCTCAGAAAGAGGTGGGGTGTTTTATAGCATTGAAGTTAGGGCCACATTCATTGAGGAGATCATGGCGAAAAATTTTGAGGATGAGAATTTGGAGGAGCTTAGAAAGAAGACTGTGATTGGTAAGGCACAAGAGACCACTCTTGATGCGGAAGGTGTGCTCAATTTTTAAGGAAGAATCTGTGTTCCTAGAGTAGATGATTTGATTCAGAAATTATTGGCAGAGTCTCATGGTTCGCGATATTCTATTCATCCGTGTGTCACCAAGATGTACCGAGATTTGAAGCGAATTTATTGGTGGCAGGGCATGAAGAAGGATATAGCAGAGTTTGTGGCTAACTGTCAAAATTGCCAACAAGTGAAGTATGAACATTAAAGGCCTGCAGGTTTACTTCAGAGAATGCCAGTTCCAGAATGGAAGTGGGAAAGGATATCCATGGATTTCGTGGTTGGTCTTCCCAAGACTTTGGGGAAGTTCGATTCTATTTGGGTAGTGGTTGATAGATTGACTAAGTCAGTCAATTTTATTCCGGTAAGAATAGATTACAATGCTGAACAATTGGCTAAGGTGTATGTGAAAGAGATAGTGAGGTTGCATGGGTTCCCCTTTCTATCATCTCAAATCGTGGTACACAGTTTACCTCCAAGTTTTGGATAAAATTACATGATGAATTGGAAACAACTCACTTTTAGTATAACTTTCCATCCACAGACGGACGGGCAATCAGAGAGGACTATTCAAGTGTTGGAAGACATGTTGGGCATGTGTGATTGATTTTGGAGGGCATTTTGGATAAGTTCTTACCTTTGTGTAAGTTCTTTTATAATAATAGTTATCACTCCAGCATAGATATGGCACCATTTTAGGTACTTTATGGGAGGGGATGTAGATCACCCATAGGATGGTTTGAGACTAGAGATGTGTAACCTTTGGGGATTGATTTGGTAAAGGAAGCTCAAGATAAGGTGAGGAGTATTCAAGTTAAGCTTTTAGCATCCCAGAGTAGAAAGAAAAAGTATGCAGACGATAAGGTAAGAGATATGGCATTTCAGACTAGTGAGAATGTTCTTCTTCAGGTATCACCCATGAAAGGGGTGATGAGATTTGGCAAGAAGGGCAAGCTAAGTTTGCAATACATTGGTCCCTTTGAGGTTCTTAAATGTGTAGGGCCAGTGGCTTATAGATTGGCTTTACCTCCTAATCTATCTGGAGTTCTTCCGGTATTTCATGTGTCCATGTTGAAGAGATATCATGGTGATGGGGATTACATCACAAAATGGGACTCAATCATGTTAGAGAAAGACCTGAGAAGGAATCGATTGTCATTATTGACCGTGATGTGCGTAAGTTGGTGATCCTAACGCTGTTGTACCTCTTGAGGTTGTGGGTGTTGTAGAAGATAATTTGACTTATGAAGAAGTCCCGGTTCAGATCTTAGATAGACAAGTTAAAAGGTTGAGGAACAAAGAAGTGGCGTCCGTTAAGGTGCTTTGGAGAAATCAACAAGTGGAGAGTGCTACTTGGGAGGCCGAAGCGGACATGCAAAGACGTTATCCTTATCTATTCAACTCCACTCAAGCCTAAGGTATTAAATCAAGTCCTTTGTACTCCATTGAGTCTTACATTTCAGCCCCTGAATCATTAATGTGCATATATGTTTAAATTGAT